>JASFAX010003477.1:0-42361 GCA_030737875.1 Allium sativum | reverse complement strand
TGTTAGAGGCCGAGGAGGAAGTGCATGGCTTCGGCGAATTACTAATCGAATTCTTCGTGCATATAATTCTTCACCGAAACATCTCTTGGATCGAAGATTATCCGACTACCTTGGTTCAAGTGTGGAGCCAAATTATTGAATGGGAGAAGGAGGGACTCAAGGTAGATTCCGTCGATGAAGACAAGCTCATGGAAAAATATCTAAGAGATGATGATCCGGCACGCCTGGCTGAGGGGCGTCGCCTTATCGTTGCTGCCATGGAGGAGGAAAAGCGGAAGGCTAAACAAAAGGACATCTTGGAGGCTGGTTCTTCTTCCACTGCCGCTAAAACTTCTGAAGTAGAGGGATATGACCTCGAAAACCCGGAGATCCCTCAGACATCTCTTTTATCCCCCATTCCTGAGACGGTGTCAGAAACGGTAGCTACTCCAGCTGAGAAATCATCAGAAGGTATTTCTACCTTTTCACCCCAATTCGTCAAAGCTGTCTCCACTTTCCATCGCATAATCGGGCAATCGATGAAGGACCCTTTATTTTCTCCTGAGTTGATAACTGTTGCTTCTCACTCTGTAGGTGTTGAACCGTCCGAAAAGACAGACGTGTGTCAGGAAACCATTGTCGAAGCAAAGTCAGCGGAGAGGGCTGAAGGAGACAAGGGTAAGGCTGATGCTCCTCATGATGGCGAGATGATAGACGCCTTGAAAGATGATGACGGCAACGAGGAACATGAGGAAGACCCTGAGGTGGATATAGTTGGGGAATCAACAAGCATTGACGACATCACTTTGGCTGCACTGAAAGCTGAGCAAGACAAACGTATGCAGCTTAAAGTTGAAGACCTTGACCCCGAAAGCCTTAAACCTCTTGCAGTGGTGGATGCTGGATCAAGGTTAGTTGTTAAGCTTTCGACTAGGTCTATTACAGAAGAGCTTGCTAAAAAGTCTTCTCTTGATTCCAGTGTTCCAACTCCTGGGAAGAAATCAACCGATTCTAGCACCTCGGTCACAGGGAGGAAAAAACCAAAGCGCGTTCTAACCGATGCCGAGAGGGAGGCGAAGGACGCTCAGAAGGCTGCTAAAAAATCCAAGTCCACTCCAAAGTCTAAGTGATGAAGTGCTTTGTTTTACTTTAGCATTTAATTGGCCTGCAATTGTTGTAGCGAGCGCGACTCTCGCATCTTCTTTTTTGCTTGTTTTCCTTGTACAAACTCACATGTTTGTAAATAAAAATAATTTATTTCCTGCAATGCCTGTTAGTCGTTAGTTCAGTACTTATGTAAAAATACAAATGCATGTCATACTAAAGTCATGTAATGGAGTCATGATGGAGGGGAATATGTGTGTACATGTATGTCCCCAGTCAATCTTGAGTAACTGAAGGAGAACTATTCAAGATTAAATTAAAAAGTCCGAATGTCCCCGATTCTCTGACGGGGGTCACATTCCTTTCGTCATTGACGCCTGTTCTTTTCTAGCATCTTTTATACTCTCCTGTCTTATACTCAGGTTAGAGTTATTGTTGAGGCGGTCTCTCATCTGGGTGCACCTTCACGCCTCAGAGGACGTCGTCTTCCCATCCTTTATACTCTCTCTCGATTCTTGAGAGTTAGAGTTAAGAATGTCGTCTTCCCATTCTTCTGTATTTGGTCATACAGTCAGTCATTTTATTTACTCATGCACGTGGGTCATCCCCAATCTTCTAAGTTTAGTTTAACATTTCGTGTTTCACAGTCATGGTAGGATATTTGTCGATCGTATAAATAATGTAGGAAAGTAAATGACACGGGATATTTTTATAGTGGTTCGGCTAAGTCGTAGCCTACAACCACTTTATAATCTTTTGTTAATATAAACGAGCTTCTCTAGGCAAGTCATGCCTTTTTACAGGGTTTATAAAAAACAAAAGAAAATACAACATCTCTAATTCAAATATCGCATCAAGTGTCGGGCATTCCAAGCCCTAGGCACTTCTTCACCATCTACGGTCGTTAACTTGAAAGCTCCTGTCTCAAGTTTCCGTTGGACGGCGAATGGTCCTTCCCACTTTGGACCGAGATGAGGAAGGGATGGAAAAACTCGCTTTAGCACCAAATCGCCTGGCTCAAAGGTTCTAAAGCGAACTTTCTTGTCATAATAGCGTGCCATCTGACGTCGATGTCTTGACGCATGCAAGTCTGCCTCATCCCTTTTCTCATCGACTTCATCAAGGGACTCGAGGAGGAGTGCCCGATTCGTCATCGGGTCATAATATGTCACCCTGTGAGAGGGAACTTCAAGCTCTACCGGGATTACCGCTTCTGAACCAAATGAGAGAGAGAAAGGAGTATGGCCGGTAGTTGTCTTAAACGTTGTCTGATATGCCCACAAAGCCAAGGGCAATTCATCCACCCATTTTGCTTTTGCACGTTCCAACCGCTTCTTGAGGATGGACTTTATGACTTTATTTATTGCTTCTACTTACCCATTCGACTGTGGATGGGCGACTGCAGTGTACCGCTTGTCAATCTTATATTTCTGGCAGAAATTTCTGAATTTGGCGCCATCGAACTGGGTTCCATTATCAGTTATGATGGTCCTTGGAATCCCAAATCGGCATATGATATTTCTAACCATGAAACTTATCACCTTTCTCGCTATGATTTTGGTTAAGGGCTCAGCTACCACCCACTTCGTAAAATAGTCCACGGCGACTATTGCATACTTCGCTCCTCCTTTGGCAATCGGTAGAACTCCGATGATGTCAATTCCCCACATGGCAAACGACCACGGACTCACCATCGACTTGAGCTGGGTCGGTGGTGCCCTGGGGATCTTGGCGAACCTCTGGCATTTTGTCGCAGCGTCGTGCGTAATTAGCTGCATCTTTATTAATAGTGGGCCAGAAATACCCATACCGCAACACCTTTTTTGCTAGAGTCTGACCCCCATATGATCTCCACACTCACCTTCGTGTACTTCCCTTAGTACACGCTTGATGTCGTCATGCGCTATACACCGTAACAGGGGCATAGAAAATCCTTGCCGATAAAGGGTATTATCTTGAAGGACGTATGTGGTAGCTTTGCGAACTATGGCTCGCCTCTCACTTTTCTTTGGCGGGAGTACTCCATATCTAAGGAAATTCTTGATTGGAGTCATCCACGACTCCCTCTCCGGTTCTGCTTTGAAAGCTAATTTCCATTAACTCAAAGCTTGGCGACCCCAACGTCTCAATTGGAACCATTTCGGTTTCCTCCGGATTGTCGGAACTTGTCAGCTTTGCTAGCCGGTCTGCCTTCTGGTTTTCAGCTCTTGGGATATGCGTTATGTTATACCGTTCCAAATTGCTCAACAGCTCCTTCACCTTTCCAAGATAGGTAATAAGTCGAGGTCCCCGGGCCACAAACTCCTTTCGCACTTGGAAGACGACTATTTTGGAATCGTAGAATATATCTAATGCCTTTATTCCGAATTCCTTAGCAAGCTTGAGCCCGACAATCAGGGCTTCATATTCAGAGTCATTATTGGTCGCTGAAAATTCTAGTCGCAGAGCATAATATAATGATCGTCCTTCAGGAGTAACTAAGACGACTCCAGCTCCGGACCTTTTGTCGTTCTTGGCTCCGTCTATGTATAACTTCCATGGATCTAATTTTAATTCTTCCTCTGATTTGACCACCTTATCATCGATCGTCTCTTCCTTTGGAATTGTGAACTCTGCTATAAAATCAGCCAAAGCTTGCCCCCTGATCGATCTCCATGGCTGAAAGTTTAAATCAAACTGACTTAATTCAATATTCCACTTGATCAACCGTCCTGATGCTTCGGGTCTTTGCAATACCTGTCTCAGAGGTTGATCAGTGTATATGGTTATTGGGTGAGCTTGAAAATAATGGCGAAGCTTTCGGGAGGCGATTAGATGGCTGTAAGCAAGCTTCTCAATCCTTGGATAGTTACGTTCTACAGCTGCCAATTTCTTACTTACGTAATATACCGGCCTTTGCACCTTGTCTTCTTCCCGGACCAAGGCGGTGCTAACGGCGTGAGACGATACTGCTAGATAAACAAACAACTCTTCATGATCTACCGGCTTTGACAAAATCGGTGGTCTCTCTAGTAAGTCCAACAGATTTTGAAAGGCCTCAACACAGTCCGGAGTCCATTCAAAATTCTTCTTTCCCCTTTTTATCAAGTCAAAAAAGGGGACGCATTTGTCTGTTGCTTTGGTGATAAATCTACTCAACGCAGCCACTTTCCCTGCAAGACTTTGGACATCCTTGATTCTTCGTGGTTCCTCAATGTTCCTTATCGCTGCTATCTGACTGCGATTAATTTCAATTCCTCGAGAGCTCACGATGAAACCTAGAAACTTTCCAGATGCCACCCCAAACGAGCACTTCAAAAGATTTAGCTTCATTCGATACTTTCGCAGGATACCGAACATCTTTGCCAAGTCTTGCGTATGGCTAGAGGACTGTCTCGATTTGACAAGCATATCATCTACATAAACCTCCATAGTTTTCCCTATTTGGTTATAAAACATCCTGTTCACCAAGCGTTGGTAGGTAGCTCCAGCATTTTTCAATCCGAAAGGCATGACCACGTAGCAGTACAACCCCAAATTTGTAATAAAGCTTGTGTGCTCTTGATCGGGCACATGCATGGGAATCTGGTTGTATCCGGAATATGCGTCCATAAAAGAAAGAAGTTCATGTCCCGCCGTCGAATCCACAAGCTAGTCTATTCTGGGGAGTGGGAAGCTATCTTTCGGGCAGGCTTTGTTCAAGTCTAGAAAATCAATATACGTCCGCCACTTTCCGTTTGACTTCTTTACCAAAACAGGATTCGATATCTAGTTGGGATATGTCGAATCTCTAATAAATTCGTTCTCTTTCAGCTTCTCCATTTCTTCTTTCAGAGCTGCCGACCTCTCTAGGCCCAACATATGTCTCTTTTGCTTTACAGGCAGGTGTTTCGGGTTTATACTCCGCGAATGACTCATGATGGATGGTGATATCCCACACATGTCAGCGTGGGTCCAGGAAAACACATCCAAGTTTGCCTTTAGAAAGTTAGCCAGTTCTTTAGCTCGATGCGGATCCAACTGGGATCCAATCTTCAAAACTTTTGCTGGATCAGCTTCATCAATGGGTATATCCACTGTCGTTTCGTTAGGAGTTGCTTTTCTATCCTCAGGTTCCTCATCTTCTCTGGGATCCAGGTCTTCAGGCATTCCCTTGGGCAACTCCTTCGGGGCTAATCCCTCTAATTGCTACGCTGAACCCTCCTTCGAAGGAGGTGAAGTACTTTTAGTATCGATGTTAAGTCCCTTCATCAGCATCTTTAATTCAGCAATATAACAAGCTCGCCCGGAGACTGGGTCTCCCCTCATTACTCCTGTTCCGGCTTCAGTTGGGAACTTTAGCAATAAGCACCATGGTGTAATACAAGCCCTGAACTCTACAAGGGCAGGCCTTCCTAAAAATGCATTGTAGGGCGAATCGATATCTAGCACTACGAACTGAAGCATTCGTACTCTTCGACAATCCCCTTGTCCCAATGTTACGGGCAATTCTATATACCCCATTGGAGCTGTCGATGCCCCATTGAAGCCTCGGATCCAACCTTCACAGGGCTTCAAATCTCCAGACTCAAGTCTCATCTGATCAGATGACTTCTTAAACAAAATGTTGACAGAGCTTCCATTGTCTACTTGTACCTTATGGACCAGTGCCAGCCCAATAGTAGTGGTAATAACCAACGGATCTTCGGTAGGTGATTCGATTCTGGTATCGTCTCTGCTACGGAACACCACATCATCGAACATTGTCCTCTGCTACTTCACAGGGGTGATATCTTCCAAATCATTACACTCGTCCACATCTATGTGCTTAACGGCATTAATGTATTGGTCCATTGCTCTGAAACTGTGGATGGCTGGATGGGGTCCACCTACGATGGTGTTAATGACAATCCCTTTGCCCTTTTGTTGCGCTGTAGGTTTGGGAGCAGGCTGATTCTGGTTTGGGGCCTGTCCTCCTTGCCCCCTGTCCCTTGGGGTAGCCTTATACTCATACAACTTACCTTCACGCAACAACTTCTCAACCACATCTCTCAAGTGTCGACATTCGTTCGTTGAATGTCCGTGGGTTCCGTGAAATAAACAAAATTTTCCGGTAGCAATTTCCTTTTCTGTCGAATCTCGCGGCAGCGTTTTTTTGTATTGCAAAACATTGTACGTGTCCAAACAAATGTTCTCCAAAGTGTCATTCAACGGTGAATAATTTTCAAAGGTCTGGAATCGGGGTCTTTTGTCAGAATTACTTCCTCGGTTCCTATTTCTCCTATTACCATTCGCATTACGGTTGTTGTTGCCCCCGTTTCCATTATTATTGTTTCCATTCTTGTTTCCAACATTCACTTCAACTTTCCCAGAGCTTTCTCCAGACTGCTTTACGACAACATTACCCTGAACAGCTTCTTTTGAGGCCGCTCCGGACTTCCTCTTTCTGTTTGCCCTTGCTTCCTCCCGTCTTAACTGAATATTGGCCTTCTCATAAAACAACTCTCTTGTGGGAGGCGGCTTCCCAGAAAGATAATCTCCAAACTCTGAATCAGGATCAACTCCCTCCATTAAGGCCATCAAGATGGTAGGCTTATGAGGGTCGCTGACTTCTGTTACAGCTAAATTGAAACGGTCGAGATACGACTTCAAGGACTCACCCGGTGCTTGCTTAATTCTCGATAATTCGATAACAGTCTTAGACTTTCAGGCGTGAAGTCGGAATTGATTCATAAAATGTTCACTTAATTCTTTGAAATTCGATATCGATCGAGGAGGAAGTCGGGTAAAACATAGTAATACTACGTCTTCTAAGTAAATCGGGAAAGCCTTACACTTCACAGCGTCAGGAGCAGCTGCAGCATTCATAAACCAGGCGTATCGCATCAGATGTTTTCCCGGGTCAGTTCTCCCATTATATCTGTCCATCTGCGGCTAATTAAATCGTCGGGGGAACTGAAAGTTAAGAATGTTGTCAGTAAAGGGAGTATGGCTTCGCTCAATACCATAATCTTCATTGGTGTAATTTCGACTCTCAGACATGATCTGGTGCACCATAGCCCACACATCAGCATTGGTCAAAGGCCGTTCAGGCTCCCTGGCTCTAATGTTCGGGTTTCCTCTGGGCTCCTGATTAGGGGACAACCTCCTTCTTCTAGCGGCTTCTGCTCTGCTTTGCTCCCTACGTTCACGGTCGATCTCGGGAGGAAGGGGCTGAAGCATTTGTCCCTGGGTGGGGTTGATAAGGTTAGGATCTCTAGGCAGAACATATGATCTTCGCATTGGTAACAGCATAGGCTCTCTCAAGCTCGGGTCATTGGGTCCTAACACACGAGCATCGTCTTCGTGGGATCCCAGAGATCCGAAAGTCATTTGTTCCAAATTCTGAGGTCGTTCGAGCGTCCTTCTTTCACGAGGTCGCTCTTCCTCTGAGGAAGAAGACTGATCCATTGCAGTGTGATGAACTGGGGAAGGGGTCCTCTACCTGCGAAGCTCGCCAATTTCCCTACTCAAGATTCTCATATTCTCTTGCATCATAAGGTTGGTGCGCTCATGGATTCTCATAGCCTCCTTAGTGCTCTCAAGCATGTCAAGAAGGCACGAAAAATCTCCCTGGGTGACAGGCGCAGACGGATTGATCTGGTCATTGGTCCTGGTGGCTGGAGTCGGAGCATTTGGAGGGGCTCGAGTAGAGGTTCCAGCATCACCTAGAGTCGGGTCGGATCGGAGCAAGGTGACCTGACCGGATCGGTTCGGGGCGGGGGAGCGCACCTCTTCAACGTCTCCTACTCGAGTCAGATCGGTGCTCTCCCTCTACGACCGGTTCGGATGTCCTGAGCCAGTCCGATCCGCTCCCGAGCTTTGCCCACGAGACCTCGTCACGACTGCGTTTTGCTGATCTTCACCAACTTCGTTCTCTCGACTGGTTTGAACTTCCTTGCCTTTTCCTTTGGCCATAATTCTTCAACAATCAACCAACAAATACTTAAAAGCGTCGAAAATTGGGAATTAACTTCTTTGAACTCAACGGTCCAAAAAGTAGAACGATAATCCAGAAAAACAGAGAATTCAAATGATTCTCAGTGAAAGCACCAAAATGTTAGACCAAAAAGTGGTTCTAACACCCAAATTGACTAAAATCACGATAAAATGAAATCAAAAACGGAAAAGAGACACAAGATTTATAGTGGTTCGGTGTTAAAAAGCCTACGTCCACTTTATATCACTTTGTTTGATGATGTAGATGGAATTTCAACAAGATATACACTCAATCTCACTCATTTTTCATATACATTCACTCAATTATACTCAAAATACACCTTGAATGATGATTTGGATTGTTTGGGAGTGCTGGAATCCGATTCTCAAAGGTATTCAAACTCTTAAAGTGCCAAAAGGTCCCTTCAAGTGAGCCTTAGAGGTCTATTTATAGGCGCAAATTCTCCCAGAAACAGGTTCGGTTCGGAGGTACGTGGCATTCATCCATGTAGATGCGGGTTCGGAGCTCTCCAGATGGTGACAGCACATTGGGTGAGTGGGAGAACGTGGGTAATCATGCACGTAACCGCCCTGATAGTTAGGAGAACGTGGTGCGATGTAATCGGAGATCCTGTGCCCTGTTCGGATGAACTGTCAAATGGGGATCGGATCAGCCCCGCTACTTCCGATCCGATCCGAATGCTTTCCTTCCTTTATCGCCTTGTTTTTGCTTTGCTTCTATTCTTACTTCCAGAATTCCGATCCGAACTGATTGCTCACCAGAATGTCTTTCGATTACGTGATATTCTAATCTTTTGACTTTGTGTAGCCTAGTTCACAAAGTAGGCTAACAATTATGATGACACTGGTCATGTTATTTGGTATTTTAAATACCATATGAATTACTGGATATGTATAAAAGGAATTTTTCAAAGTGAATAGTGAAAATGAAATACTTTTATACAGAATTATACAAAATAAACAGAATTATATAAAAGGATTTATATAAAATAAATAGAATTATATAAAAGGATTTATATAGAATAAATAGAATTATATAAAGGGAATTATAAATGAGATTATAAGTGTTGGAAATAAAAAGGTGATTTGTACGAATAATTCTGCAAATAAAAATATAAATAGAATTTGGGTTTGAGATATTGTTTTTAAATACGAAATCAAAATGTTTTGATTTTATAAAGAAATATTTTTCACATTCTATGTGAAAATTAGATCAAAGTAAGTATTGTGCAAATAAATTATTATAAAGGAAATAGGGTTTGAAATTGGAATTAAAATGGAGTTAAAGGAATTAGAAACTGACTGGAGATTAGTTAGATTGAACAGCTTTCTGGGTATTGATCTGATGTTGGTTTCGGCCTTTGGGGTTAATACGTAGGGAGTTGTTCTCTTACTAGCTTACAATTAAAGACTGATATATGTGAAAAGATAGTAATGCGTGAATAAGAAATGGAAACGTTTTCCAAAGTTAATAACGTATATATTCTAAAATTAGAAAATAAGGATTTGATGAATATGTGGAAACGAAAAATGGGGAAATGAATAAATGTTGATTGATGATTGATCGATAGAATTTCCATCTGGAAATAATATTGTTGTTTGCACACATGTTTTTCTTTGATAATTAAATCACCGACTATCAAAGGTTTTGGCCATTTTTCCGTCGTCAATACGGAGAGACCGGGATCGGATTCATTATCTGAAAACCACTATGTATGGGCGTTAGCGTTGCGATCAAATATGATGAAGATAATTGAAGACGGAGTTATGCAAGGGCTGTCCTGTTTACAGAATAGTGCCTTCGGTCTCTCCAGTCCCAGGGTGACCTGTATGGAAGAATGTCTGACAGAGTATATTTAATAGATCGTGTAAATTGATCTCTTCAAACGTACTTACGTTTAGTGGCGGAGGAATTCGTTTCTCTTAGCTTTTTACCTGTGATATATTTAGAGAAATCAATTTGTGATTTAGCGGGTATGACGATGTGACATTCAAAGTGAATGAAGATGTGGTTTGTAAAGGATACGTTATGGCCTCTATCCTCACAACCGAAAATGGTATAAAGTCCGGTAGGTCGCATAGCTAAGTGGTTAGCTGCCAATTAGGGTGTATTGTCACCTGATCTAGAGAAATTCCATTTACTTCTATAATCTCTTTCGATGCTATCCCTTTTGGGAAATGTTTGCTGATCCCAACCGTTGGTGATAGTACATTCGGTACACTCAAGCAAAATGAGTGATCGGTCATGTTTAGCCTGGGTTGCAAGATGTTCTTGTTGAACCCAGTGTATTCCTCTCTAGAGATACACCGTCGGAAGGTGGTCCCATACCTTGCCAGTTGGAATTCATTACTCAATAAGCACTCGCGGTTTTGATTATATATTATGTATGTGGAATGTGAGATGAAAGCGTTCTGCTAGATGATTATTATATTGTGATTGATAGACACTATTATAATATCAGATGAGTTCAATATAAGATTTATCGTTTCTTTCAAAAGGGTTTATTTGAAAGCTGAATCAAATGTTTTAGATTCTCATAACTGAAAAACTCGTTCCGATATACGGCGTGGCTTATGAGATTTTGTTTAATTGCTCAAACTGTTTTAAATTGTTTTACTCACACCAGACCCATGACTGACCCGGAGTTTATTTTGTTTTGTTTTCCCTAAACTCTTGGGTGCCCAATTTTGTACGGGCTGCCAAGTAGTCAGGATTTTACAGATATAATTGGAAAGCTGGAGCAGGAGGCTTCAGGGTTATATGGCTATTATTATTTCCGCTGTGTTGTAAGTGTTATACTCTGATAATGTTATTGTATACATATGCTGATTTTATTTCACTGTGAGATTCGTGTTTACTCTGATGTTGTATGTTCTTCTTCTTCTATTCTAAGTTTCTATCTTATCTATTCTCACCCTCTAATTTCTTTCATGGACTATCTGGTTTTTTCCAATGCTTGGGTAGTCGACATTGAGTTTATGTCGATAACCAGGATCGCAAATCCCCGGGTCATTACAGATAGTGACACCAATGTCAGAACGCTCAAGCACAGTCCCCACTTTGCGAACTCATCTAGTGAAAAATCCAGTAGCAGAGAACCGGCTACCAATTCCATGGATCTGGTTACAAATGGTAGTAAAGTTACTTTACCTTAGACTCCTCCCGTTGATATCCTACCAATTCCATGGATCTGGTTACAGATGATAGTAAGGTTACTTTACCTCAGACTCTCCCCATAGATATCCTAGTCAGAGATGATCAATAAATTTTTAGAGACTTAAGCTACACAACACCATCCAATATTTTTAAGTATGCCTTAGCACTCATTACTCCGGCAACATCTAACTCGGGAGTCCCTGTTGAAGTTATCATTTGCCTTGTATGTCCCGAAAATTACTTCCACTTTCTTTGAAACTTCCACGATCCCCTCCGTACCGAGAGGTTCATAAGGGAACTAGGCTTAGATGGCACTCACATACACCTTGCGTCATAACTATATAACACACATGCTTCTTCTATTCACTTGCCCCTGCTTCTAGTTCTGTTGCTAATCCATTCTTATTTTTTGCAGATTTTGCCATGAGTCGCTAATACCAATATTACAACTATTTCGAGCATTATGCTTCTAGAGGTTTTAAGGGCTCATGTCGTTTTTATCCAAGTCGATGTGAGATGGAAGAGGAAAGAAGGAAGAGAAAGGCTCGTGAGGAGCGCAATCGCAAAGATTGTGAGGAGCGTGAGTGGCAAGACCGCGATGAGCGCAATATGAGAGATCGCGAAGAGCGAGATAAGAGGAATTGAGAAAGTCACGCCCATTAGGACCAAGATCGCAACCCGGAAGAGGAGAAAAAAAATTTGCGAAAAAGATATGAAAGGAAGAAAGAGGCTGACACAAGAGAGACGTTTAAGTGCGTTAGCAAGGATCAAAGCTCAAACCCTCCTTCCATAACATCTACCTGTCGCGCTCTTATTGGCACTTCCAATCCCACTCCTTCTGTTGCAAACTCGACTGAGACAGACATTTGCAAAATTACAAAGAGGTCGTCCTATTCTCTTCTGAAGGAACCTAGTCGATTATCATAGAGATTCTGGGATTGTTCTCAGGCAAAATGCGATTTGATTTGGACATGACCACGATAGATAAAGAGAAGATGCTAAAGAATATTGAAGTTTTCAAAAATGATGTGAAGAGACTTTAAAACTGGAAGAAATTGGTTTCATAGCTTCAGAGAGTTAACAAGCTTGACCAGAAAGCGCAACTTACAGTGAAGAGTAATCTTGTAGAGTGGGAAAAATCTATCGAAGAGCAAGATGCAGAAATTGAGCGCATCGCTGCTACTAACGATGAAGCCGAAGTTGCTATGAGGAAAGATAAAGATGAGTTGGCGGTCGTGGTTCAGTCTCATCAAAAAAACGAGGCCTTGATAAATTTTCAGCTATTCGATGCTCATGCTGCATAGAAACTGGTCGAAGACTTATTCAAGAGGGAGAAAAGGACCGTTAAAGATTATCGCAAGCATGAGGAAAATCTTACTATAGCGGTCAATGTTGAGGTTCTTGATAACATAAAACTGAAAGTTTAGCTTGCTAAGGCCCAACGGGAGTGTGAGCTAATGAGCTAAGAACGTGATCAAGCCATGCTTGGAAAGGCTTCCGTTGAAAGAACTCACGCCGAAACCATGAACAAAATCAATTTGACCATGTTTGAGTTTTATGTTCTTTATGTTATGGGGAGAGGTAGCTCGGAATTCGTAGAAAAGAGGTATCCTTGTACATTGGCTACGGTATGGGAGGAATTTTTAAGATGGGCAATCATTGATGGTGGTTATACTGAAGAAGTATTTGAATGATGATTCCTGGGATGCTCTCACCCGGGGGCAAGAGAAGCTAAGACATGAAAGAGAGATTATCGCTGCTGAGGGAGCTGGGCCCTCGGGTGAACCTCACCTTGATTCTCAAACTGCCTTGGATGCCTCTGTTCCCCCACGAGGACCCTTTCTGTGCCAATACTAAATCCAACGTGGTCGTCAATAGCATCACCGTTACTTTCACTAAAGCTCCCTTTGCCGTCGTAGCCATTATTGACGTCTCCGTCGAAGCTGCTGCCTCTTTGACTACAACCACTGATGATGTAAATGCCAACGCGAACATATCAAGTGACGAGGTCAATGACCAAAGTGAGAAGGATTTTGAGATTGTGGCATGGGGATCCTTGGAAGCAGGTAATGCTGATATCATTTCTGACCCAGGGGACCACTTTCCTTCCTTATTTGAGTTTGATGATTTACTTGCTTAATTTTCACTTGATATAGGACTGGGCTTGCGAGATTGTAACACTCCATATTTCAATACACAGTAATCATATAATAAAGACAATAAAATGAATATTTCTAAATTAAATATTCATAATTAAGTAAAACGAATTTTATCGTTGCGTCGGTTACGAAATTTTGGTTCGGATAGACTCTTGGTTTTTGTAAATCAGATTTAAGATGAAGAAGTTATGGACTTAAGAAGAATGCACTGAAATATATACAGATTTTATATTTAATTAAAATATATAGCGCAACAGACCAATGTTCACTGTGAGACCCGCCCATACCTGGGTCGACCCATGTCTAAGACAGGTCGACCCAGGGGTCGACACATAGGTCGACCCACCTACATGTAGGGTGGGTTCCTGCAAACGTATTTGGATTAATTTCTTCACCAGATTCATAGCTGACTCAGCATTAGGTGTACTGTTGGATTTGAAAACCTAAAATCTAAGGCTAAGAATTATCCTACGTAATCAATATAATGGTTAGCGTTCTCATTTTTTTCTATGCACAAACTATTCTTCATTTCTTCTTCCTCCAAGTCTGATTCTAAAATAAAAATATGAAGATGCTGAGACGCTGCCAAAACATAAATTAAAGAGAACGATTCTTATTCTTCTACAACAAATCTAATGAGGACTTTCTACAATAACAAAATATAAAAGAGATATTTTTCTGAACTTCAATCCAACCACAATGAGTTCGAGTTATTTTTAGATCTAACATCTAAAAAGTAATATGACAGTAAATAGTTTTGGATCTAGAATAAAAGTACCTAAAAGTTATTTCTTATATTTTTTCGTACTATTAACTTAGTTTTACAGTTAATACATGTTCTTTTACTATCAGTTCAGTCTTATAGTAAATTTATGTTCATGTATACATCTATCTTCCTTATCCCCTTTTCTATCTTTTATTTATTTACAATCTTTTATATGCCTATTTTATACCATTTGAGTTTGGTTCTATTATCTCCTTATTTTTCCTTTTTATTTACGCTGAGTCCAGGCCACCGAGAACCTAGGCCACTTCTATTTAACATTGCATACAATTGAAATTGTTGGAATTATTAAAATGACAGGCAAAAGGAAAAATTGGGGAATATTCTAACATGAGGACCCATGACTGTAAATTTGGGGATTATAGTAAAAAGGAAAATATGTAAACATGTTAAATAAACTAGACTTAATTTAACATTAAAACATGCTATGGAAAAATGTAAGTACCAGATGTAACTAAAAGTTAAACGAGTTACTGTAATCTATATATACATCTGGGAAGGTGCTTGTTTTGGGGAAGGGGTTGTACAAAGAATAACATTTACAAAGAAATGTCATTTACATCCATGCTTATTACTGAATTATACCTGGAAAGTTAAACTTGACAGCTAATAAGCTAAGTGGTCCTTCGTCTTGTTGTTGTATCGGGTTTCGGAGACTCTTAAATCGTAGTTACTTGGGGGCACAAGCTTAGGGGGTTTGGCTTGTGTCGATTTATGTGGAACCCATATCAGTCAGTATCCATGTTGGTATTGGAATAGGGTCCCCGCACTAGGTAGGTTAGGGCACACTTTACTGATATGGATAGTAAGAGATTCAAAACAAGGAAGGTGGGTAGGGGCGTGTTCCGGCGTAGTCATGAGCGTGCATGGGTCCGAATGGGAAAGAAAAGGCGTTGTAACGCCAGTAGATAAGTCTGTGTCCTATAAATTGCTGGGTTAGGGACTGATACACCCTACTGTCAAGGCTAACACATGATATTTACGTAATAGGGAGCCGATCGCATGGGTAGTATTAGGGTAAAACCTAATCTTGATATACTAGTATTAGTGCAGAAAACTTGTTCTTGACATACAAATGAGTAACATAATTGATCTATATTTCACCTTGTTATCTCGTCTATTTCGTACTTTCATATTTTATTGTACTTTCTCATCCAGTATTATTTACCTGTCGTGATACCGCTTATCTTGTGCTTACGCTAAAAATCGTTGGAACTCGCCTGACTTTATGTTTGGCCTATTTTGTTTTTCCTTCTCTCTATTCCTTCCCCCCTTCAGGTTCTCAGGGTGGTGTTTAGCAGTGATCGTGATTTTTAGCTTGGATTCTTGGATTTCTGACTTTATGTATTGCTTCGACTTTTGCTCTACTTTGATATGGCTATTAAAGAGGGATATGCTTTTAAGATTTGGTACTCTGATAGTTTGCCTAATGAGACAGTTAGTTTTACCTATTGTGTTTGGTATTTGGGAAATTTGATAAAATGATGTTGTAAATTGGGATTTTGAAGTAATGTTTTTTATTTTTTAATAATAAAAGTTAACTTTTCTGCTGCAATTATTATTTTGTCTTGCGAAAATTTGGTTATTGTATACTTATTGCGCTTCATAGAACCTAACGCATCCTCAATTAGGGACATTAGGGGATGTGGGATGTCACACTTGGTATCAGAGCTAAAGGTTACAAGATCAGAGGAAAAGTTTTGAAAATTGTTTTCAAAAGCAAAGTATTTTCAATTAAAATCTATTTCTGAAAAACATGTTCCCTCTAGCCATATACAATATTCATTTGATTCTCTTTTTGAATCTTTGTTTCTTCTCTTTTCATCATGTCTGAGGATCCTAATCTTCCTAAGGACATTCCATTACCGACATGGTTCCACAGATATCTAGAAGCTATGACACCTGCCGGAGCACAAGGAGATGCCTCACCCTAGCTGCAGTAGCTCCATCCCCTCATGTAGTCTACTTTTCTAAGCTTTGTAAGGACTCCTGGTTGATGGGTGGCAAGTCGTTTCGTGGGGCTGAGAGTTTTGTTGAGGCGTGCAACTGGCTTTGAGAAACGGAGAATGTATTTAATCTTTTTGAGCTCGACGATAGGAGAAAGATTCTATTGGACGTTTGGAAACTTAAGAAGGAAGCTTCACACTGGTGGGAGGTGACATAGGCGGGACAACCAGTAGCTACTTGAGATGACTGCGGATAGAGATTTGAGATTAAGTTCTTGTCTCAGGCAGAGGAAGGAATGCAGATGGAGATATTTTTGGGGTTGAAATAAGGAAGTATGTCAGTAAAGAAATATGTTAATAAGTTTAAATAGCTTGCAAGATTCGGTTTGGACTTGGTGAACACTCACCATAAGAAGGCACTTAGACTCGCAAGAGGGTTGAATCAACCTCTCCAAGGACTAGCATTGTCACATATCCCGATAGGGGGTACTTTCGATAGGCTTTTTGGCATAGCTTTGATACATGCAGATGGTAAAGAAGAGAAGAAGGAAGTCAAGACTGAGGAAGCGCGACCCAAGGCTGAGAAAAAGAAATGGTGGACCAAAAAGGGAGCGAAAAAGAAAGGAGGAAAGCCTGATAAGGCTCAGATGAGGACTGTGATTAAGTGCCATGGTTGCGAAGCTTTAGGATATTTTGTGAAAGATTGTAGGAAGTCGAAGAAGGCTTGTTTCACTTGTGGCCAACTTGGACATTTCACTAAGCAATGCCCTAACAAGCAAGCACAAGAGGCAGGATCATTTGGAGGACAAGTGTATGCTCTTGAGGCTAGCGGACCAGATGGAGATAGGAAAGTCATTATGGTGCTTCTAATTCATTCATATCAAATTCTTTGGTAGATAGTCTGCAACTAAACACTAATATTGTTTCTGATCCCGTTGTAGTCTCAAACCCCATAGGAGGTATGACTCATCTTTATATGATATGTCGGGGTTTGAAAATTTCTATCTTGGGCGTTGAGTTTGTATGTGACACGTATGTTTTTAGCTTTATGGGTTATGGGTTGATTCTAGGAATGGATTATCTAGCCCTGTATTGTAACAACCCAAATTCCGACAGACTGATTTTCTTCAAAATTCCAATTTGTGGAAACTCAAGTTGTTGTGCTCTAGTATCCTGTAGAAAAGACAGACATAAAATATGCCAGAGCTCAGAAAACATCACACAGCGAAATGGATAAAATATAATATAATCAAAGTATAGCCTTACCGTGTTAATAATACTGTCTAACCAGTATCCAAAGCTATCATGTCTCTGCCACAAATCAAACCTGCGAGTATGTTATGAGGAGGGGGTCAGAACACAAGTTCTGGTGACTGGATTTAAATTATACACTTTGAATAATCCTACATATACCGTTCAATCATATTTTCTTATTTATTAGGTTACTTGGGTTAACAACACTCAAGGCTTACACACACGTCGTACCCATTTACTTCCCAGTGGATTAACCTAATATAGTACATATGTAGCTACCCCTCAATACTGAGGTACACCACATGGTACCCCACTCGCACGGTCTCCACCGTAATGCTATAGAAATGAATGTCGTCCCTCATCCTACGCTGGAGTGACGTGCGGATCTCTATATAACAATGTTACGTTTTGTATATATTTGTGATTACTATGCTACGTAAGCGTACGGACTGCCATCGTCGATCGAATCAGACTTCATACCGGAGTAATTCCCTCTAGTTTACGACACACCACCCAGAGCCGACATGCATGTAGACTGTCCCACATACGTATCATTAATTGTAGCCCAATGCATTAACCGCACATCCTCTAATGTGCACTGAATTCCGTGGTAGGGCGATACAAGAAACACGAAACTCGGTCAGGAGCTTATCTATATCTGTACAGGCCCGTCTTTTAGAGCCTCTATATACAGATATTCCTAGGGTCTGTTTTCATGGTGTTTATGGCCCCACCTCGGCCCCTCCCTCAACTAGTAAAGACTACAAGAGCTAAACGACTGCCTCTAAAAAAACAATCTAAACATTCATTTGGCGTCTTCCCTCAACCATCATACCCCGATAGTGAAAGGTGAATGGTCAATTGGTTTTAGCTCTAGTCTTTTCGCATCCCACTAGCAGTCGATGACGAGTATCCGACGATCTACTATCCTTGTTGGTCGTGACCCTTGGCCTCCCCGTTGAGGCGACCACCGAATCACCCTGGTGTCACCGCGTCACAACATTCTGACTGCATAGCTACTTTTGCAGTTAAGGCCCACCCACCTAGTAGTTACGCGCATACCTCTGCTGCGAGCACAGTCTAAACATCTATCAATGCACAGAGGACTACTAGGAGCACCTTACGTATCTCAGGAAGCCGCGTACTTCCCCTTTCAGTCCTTCAGAGCCGACAGAATAATCAGATAAATGAGCGCTCCCCTCGTGCCCTATAACGCCACGATGATCTACCCCGTTGGGTTATTCACCATTAAACTGGTCCAAGCGCCTCACTTTAATATGTTGTTAGACCCTATGTCTAAACATTCTTTTACGTGCTTGCCTTACCTCATCAGGTTTCCATTTAACTTAGTTATTCTCATTCATATTGAATTCTTAATCAAGTTACCAAGTTTCTCTTGCTTATTAATTTCAATTATATTACTTAACCCGTTTAAGTTTATTAATAAGCCCACAACATGTTATTCTCTAGATTGTGCTCCAAGGTCTGTAATCACAATCCCTTTATATTCTTGTTTGATTTTATCGTTACAATAACATGTTCTATCTAAAATGTAATTAAGTATATCCCAATTCACATATTTTCTGTTTAACTGTCAGTCATTACTCATGATTAAATATAACTTATTTCATAAGTTTTCCTCATTCTTTCTCATTTAATCATAATTCCGTTTTACACTGTTACTACAACTTATCGTTGTTTACCTATTAACTTAGTTCTCTTAACTAAGGTCCATTAATAAGTTTCTCTACCCATTTATTATAACCTATGTTATAATTTCCTCTTGTCCCTAGGACATGTCCAAACATGTTATTCTTATCAGCGGGTTTCAGACTTCTAAGTTTACAGATTACTTAATTTATAATTAAGTATAACTTCTTATATTTCATATATTTTCCCCCTTTTCTGAACTGGTTTCTGGTTTTCCCCATTTACTGATTACTTAATTTACAATTAAGTGTCCCTTATCTCATTTCATCAGTTATCCCATTTTCTTACTAGTTTATTGTAACCTAAGTTATAATCTTCACTTGTCCCTATGACAAGTCTACCTATTATACATCATTTTTATTAATGTCATTTATTTATAATAGCTATTATCATTCCCCATTTAAACCATTTACTGTTGTAATCCATTATTCTTCATTCACCATAACATATGTTACTTATTTTATTAAGGAAAACACTTCATGCACCTTATCAGTTTGATTTATAGAAGGAATCAGTGATTTATTTTCATAATGTATTCCCATCTAAATTCGTGGTGGCAAGTAATTTCTTTCCTCTTTCTTAGTTTATTCACTGTGGTTTACTTGCAACCACGTTCTCAGAAATAGGTCATTCAGGGAAATACATCACTTTTCCTTCGCATCACACTAACTCAATCCATTACATACCTTTCTTTCTTATTTTCTGAGTTAGACATTTAATTACCATCATTGCCATTTATTCATATCTTGTTATATATACACATGTATATATATATATATATATACTTATATATATGCACTAAACCTCTCACATTAAGCCTACACTTGTGGACGTTGGATTTGCCGGGCGGGTCCGGCCAGACTTCTACCACAAGTTGACTTAACCTCGTGTCTTAGTACCATTGCATGTTTTAATTATGCACTTAGACCCCTTACATTAGATTTACCACTTGTGAATGCTGGATATGCCGGGCGGTTCCGGGCATACTTCTATCACAAGTGCAATCTAACCTCGTGTCAAAGAGCGTTATAATGTCAAATTACGATGAATCTAGGCATGTTCGTTCTTTAACAATTGTTCCTATTTCATGTAAATTTTAGGCATATTGTCCTTTTCATATGTTTATTGTTATCCAATTTACATGTCATCAAATAATGCCTATATTTTGTCGCATGTCCTTTTTAACATGTGTTTAATTCTATTTTGACATGTAAATATTTAATCGGGTAATTGTTCAAATCCAACAAGTTAAACATGTCATTTACTCAATAATATACTGCAAGTGAATCATGTGATTATAACAACAGTAGTCATTACCCATTTTCTAACAAGTTTGCTTTCAACATGTAATCATTCCAACGCTTTAAATGATTCAACATATGAATTATTCATATTAACATCTCAACTTGTTATAAAAGTAATTCTTAATTATTCTGGCAAATTCAATTATACAAAATGGGGAGTGGTAAACGATAACATATTATTATCTAAAATGCTATAGCTTAAACCCACTCACCTCATACGCTCTCCGAATTCTAGATCTGATCCAATTTTAGCATCCATGGTTTTTTCCTTAATCGGATTCAAAACCTAACGACCATGGATTGATTATTTTCATTAAAAGAAAAAGAAAAGAAAGAGGAGGAAAATTGAATAGATCGGATCTAGAAAATCACCTTACTTTGACATGAGATCTGATCACCTACTTACAAATACTCGTTCCTTTTCTTTAGATCTGAATTCAAATTTTTTGCCTAAACTAAAAATCTTAATTTTCTGAATAGATTTGAGAAAAGGAAAGAATGGCAGAGCCTCCGTGTAGCCTCAGAAATATGAGGCTTAGGGTTGGCTCTACAGATTTATTTGGTGTAGTCGAAAGCTTTGAACCTTAGGATTTAATTATTTAATTAAGTTAAATCCGAACCGCGCACACACATCACACAATGTCATATAAACACGCTGCAACACCTATGGGTCCTCATGCGTTATATGTGCTGTGTTGTTTTCATATGTTAACATTCATTAATTTTTAAACGTTAGTTTGCTTCCTTTTTATTCTTCTAATTTTAATGTTTATTAATTAAAGGTTTATCACTTGCTTGTTACGTGTCCTTTAATTAATCTTGTTCCTGTTACAAACTATACCCGCTTTTGAATTTCAAATTTGTGTGCCGCAAATATATATATATATATATATATATATATATATATATATATATATATATATATATCTTCCCATTATTATTTTATGCATTACCTTTTTTTAAATGCAATCAATTCATTGCATTGTTTCCTTTCTATTTATCTCTATCAATTCATTGCAATGTTTCCTTTCTTCTATCGCATGTTGCATTAATTTTTTATGCGCACTTTTATTCATTTAATATCAGGTTGCATGCATTCAATTCTCTTGTTTTGAATTTCATGGTTATATATGTATGCCCTTTTTTTTTATGCAATAACTTGATTGTTTTATTTCTTTCTTTTTATTGCATACCTTTATTATTGTTGCTTACACTGTTAGCTTCCTCCTTTTTTTTCCATGCATTAAAACTTTTAATCGTCATGTATGTATATACATCTTTCCTTATTTTTATTGTTGCATGAAATTGTCTCATTAATTTATCCTTGCTTATCTCTCTTTTTATATTAATGCATTCACACATTAATTTCTTCTTTTTAAACCTTTCCACGCATTGCACCATTTAATGTTACTCTATTTCTTTTCTCTTTTTTTTTGTTTAAAATATACATTTCATGCATTGCATTAATTAGCGCATACATTACCTCTTTTAATTGCATGTGCTCTCTGAAAAGATTTGTATGCATTCCTTCCTCTTTTTAAAATATACATATTTCTGCTCATATATACATATATTTGTATGTTCAGTTGGCCCTCTCCAAAACAAAGATAAAAATTATATCACCGCCAGGATTCAAACCCCCGACCTCTACGTTGCATATCCAATGCCTTAACCAACTGAGCTATGAACTCTTTTGTTAATAAATTTAGAAACAATGATACTCATTATTCTCCTTCTTTACCTTATTTTCATGTTTTGTTGCAATGCTTTATTTAAAGGTATCTCTTCTCTTTCATCTTAAATTGGTTTTCTGCAATCCATATGTCTAAATTGACCAGAAAATCGCCACGAATGTAATGATGCTACTTCCGCGGCCAAATTCTGAAAGCTCTTCAAATTTTTTATTTTTCTTATATGCATTATTTAATTGTTACGAAAATGCGGGGTGTTACATACTCTCATCCTTAGGAAATTTCGTCCCCGAAATTTGATAAGGGTAAAAATCAATTAACCCCCTCGTATAATATACATCCATCATGTGTGCATCCAATTTTTGCAAACATTGTGCATTTGTGCAAAGTGAAATACAACATAATAATGCATGTATGCCTAAGCGGTACCTCCTACGTGTATGCAATTTTTTCAAAAATCCTTTTAAAATATGATGCTCGCATCCTAAATATACTGGCAGTTCTATATGAATGTAACATTTTGAGAATCAAAAAAGCTTTTTCATCCAAATTTGCCCACACTCTCACTGAATAAGAGCGTAGTTTATCCAATTGTTGCATCCAAAATCCTACTAGCCAACTTTATTTTTCGAATTTCAGAAAAATCTAATTTCCAAAATTCGATTTCTTATGTTACAAAAAGGTAGAAAACGGAAAATTTCACAGCTTCCGTTTTTCTTTTTCAACTTTTTTTTTTAATCGTACTTGGATTTGGTGTAACTATTTATAAAGATTCCCCTATTTTTCCTATCCAAGCACAACCCACATAAGAAAATTTTCTTTGTTACAGATTTTCTTTTTCATCTTATCTTGAAATTTTTTATTTTAGACAAAATTTTCGTAAGAAATCACTATTTGCAAAATATACCCCATTTTACTTCAAAACCCAATATGTACTTCTTTGCATATTTTAAAACTATAACTTTTAAGATTAAAACTTGAAAACACCACAAACCATTTTCCCAAAACTTTTACAATTTCAAGTTCTTAAAAGTTAACAATGGGGTTAGACTCAAAGCAGATTTCCAATTTTTTTCTAGGCTTTCCTAGTCACTCCCACAAAATTAATTCTCTCAACTATATATATTCTTAATCTATCTTTCTCTTTTTAACCTTTTCCAATTTATAAGGTTTTACTGCCAAACCCACTAACCCAAAGTACTAGTCATATGGGATTCACCTTCCTTCCATACAAAATACATTGTACACACTCCACCCAAATTACCTAAGGGTCTCAGATTTCCATATTCCTTTCTTTAGTGTACAAACAGTCATCCAAATTCTTACCATATTATACTCTTTCTATTTAGTGGGTTCCTTTATGGATCTAGGTATATATTTATATTTTTAAAAATACAAATACATTCACTCACTATTTATACAAGAATTCTAAACCTAAGCTCTGATACCAGATGTAACAATCTGAATTCTGGCAGACCGATTTTTTTTAAATTCCAATCTATCGAAACTTAAGTCATTGCGCTCTGGTATCCTGCAGAAAAGACAGAGATATAAAATATGTCAGAGCTCAAAAAACATCTCACAACGGAATGGATAAAATATAATATAATTTAAGTATAGCCTTATCGTGTTAATAATACTGCCTAACCCGTATCCAAAGCTATCATGTCTCTGCCACAAATCTGACCTGCGAGTATGTTATGAGAAGGGGGTCAAAACACAAGTTCTGGTGACTGAATTTAAATTATACACTTTGGATAATCCTACATATACCATTCAATCATATATTTTTATTTATTAGGTTACTTGGGTTAACAACACTCAAGGCTTACACACACGTCGTACCCATTTACTTCCCAGTGGAATAACCTAATATAGTATATATATATAGCCACCCCTCAATATTGAGGTACACCCCATGGTACCCCACTCGCACAGTCTCCACCGTAATGCCACAGAAATGAATGCAGTCCCTCCTCCTACGCCGGAGTGACGTACGGATCTCTATATAACAATGCTACATTCCGCCTATATCTGTCATTACTACGCCACGTAAGCGTACGGACTGCCACCGTCGATCGCATCAGATTTCATACCGGAGTAATGTCCTCAAGTCTACGATACACCACCCAGAGCCGACATGCATGTATCTATACTGTCCCACATATGTATCGTCAATTATAGCCCGATGCCTTAACCGCACGTCCTCTAATGTGTACCGAGTTCCGTGGCAGGGCGATACAGGAAACATGGAACTCGGCCGAGAGCCTGTCTATATCTGTACAGGCCCGTCTTCAAGAGCCTCTACATACAGATATTCCTAGGGTCTGCTTTCACGGTGGTTGTAGCCCCATCTCGACCCCTCCCTCAAGTAGTAAAGACCACAAGAGCTAAACGACTGCCCCTAAAAAAACAATCTAAACGTCCATTTGGCGTCTTCCCTCAACCACCGTACCCCGATAGTGAAAGGTGAATGGTCTATTGGTTTTAGCTCTAGTCTTTTCGCATCCCACTGACTGCCGATGATGGTTATCCGATGATCTACTATCATTGCTGGTCGTGGCCCTTGGCCTCCACGTTGAGGCGACCGCCGAATCACTCTAGTGACACCGCGTCACACCATTCTGACTGCATAAATACTTTTGCAGTCAACGCCCACCCAACTAGTAGTTACGCGCAGACCTAATCTCTGCGAGCTCTGCCTAAACATCTGCCACCGCACAGATAACTACTAGGAGCACTTTACGTATCTTAGAAAGCCGCGTGCTTCCCCTTCCAGTCCTTTGGAGCCAACAGAATAATCAGATAAATATGCGCTCCCCTCGTGCCTTATAACACCACGATGATCTACCCCGTTTGGTTATTCACCCTCAAATGTGCGGACTTGTCCAAGCGCCTCACTTTAATATGTTGTTAGACCCTATGTCTAAACATTCTTTTACGTGCTTGCCTTACCTCATCAGGTTTCCATTTAACTTAGTTATTCTCATTCATATTGAATTCTTAATCAAGTTTCTCTTGCTTGTTAATTTCAATTATATAACTTAACCCGTTCAAGTTTATTAATAAGTCCACAACATGTTATTCTTTAGATTGTGCTCCAAGGTCTGTAATCACAATCCCTTTATTCTTGTTTGATTTTATCGTTACAATAACTTGTTCTATCTAATATGTAATTAAGCATATCTCAATTCACATATTTTCTATTTAACTGTCAGTCATTACTCATGATTAAATATAACTTATTTCATAAGTTTTCCTCATTCTTTCTCATTTAATCATAATTCCGTTTTACACCGTTACTATAACTTATCGTTGTTTACTTATTAACTTAGTTCTTTTAACTAAGGTCCATTAATAAGTTTCTCTACCCATTTATTATAACCTATGTTATAATTTCCTCTTGTCCCTAGGACATGTCCAAACATGTTATTCTTATCAGCGGGTTTCAGACTTCTAAGTTTACAGATTACTTAATTCATAATTAAGTAAAACTTCTTATATTTCATATATTTTCCCCCTTTTCTCAATTGGTTTCCGGCTTTCCCCATTTACTGATGAATTAATTTACAATTATGTGTCCCTTATCTCATTTCACCAGTTATCCCATTTCCTTACTAGTTTATTGTAACCTAAGTTATAATATTCACTTGTCCCTAGGAAGAGTCTACCTATTATACATCATTTTAATTATTGTTATTTATTTATAGTAGGCTACTATCATTCCCCATTTAAACCATTTACTGTTGTAATCCATTATTCTTCATTCACCGTAATATATGTTCCTTATTTTATTTAGGAAAACACTTCATGCACCATATCAGTTTGATCTATAGAAGGAATCAGTGATTTTTTTCATAACGTATTCCTATCTAAATTCTTGGTGGCAAGTATTTCTTTCCTCTTTCTTACTTTATTCACTTTGGCTTACTTGAAACCACGTTCTCAGGAATATGTCATTTAGGGAAATACATCACTTTTCCTTCACATTACACTAACTCAATCCATTACATCCCTTCCTTTCTTATTTTCTGAGTTAGACATTTAATTACCATCATTTCTATTTATTCATATCTTGTTATATATATATATATGCACTAAACCTCTCACATTAAGCCTACACTTGTGGACGCTGGATTTGCATGGCAAGTCTGGGCAGACTTCTACGACAAGTTGACTTAACCTCACGTCTTAGTACCATTGCATGCTTTAGTTATGCACTTAGACCCCACGCATTAAATTTACCACTTGTGAATGCTGGATAAGTCGGGCTGTTCCGGGCAAACTTCTATCACAAGTGCAATCTAACCTCATATCTGAGAGCGTTACAGTGTCAAATTACTGTGAATCTAGGCATGTTCGTTCTTTAACAATTATTCCTATTTCATGTAAATTTTAGGCATATTTTCTTTTTCATATGTTTACTGTAATCCAATTTACATGTCATCAAATAATGCCTATATTTTGTCGCATGTCCTTTTTAACATGTGTTTAATTCTATTTTGACATGTAAATATTTAATCGGGTAATTGTTCAAATCCAACAAGTTAAACATGTCATTTACTCAATAATATAGCACAAGTGAATCATGTGAATATAACAATAGTAGTCATTACCCATTTTCTAAGAAGTTTGTTTTCAACATGTAATCATTCCAACACTTTAATTGATTTAACATATGAATTATTCATATTAACATCTCAACTAGTTATAACAACAATTCTTAATTTTTCTGGCAAATTCAATTATACAAAACGGGGAATGGTAAACGGTAACATATTATTATCTAAAATGTTGTGGCTTAAACCCACTCACCTCGTGCGTTTTTCAAATTCTGGATCTGATCCAGTTTTAGCATCCATGGTTTTTCCCTTAATCGGATTCAAAACCTAACGACCATGGATTGATTATTTTCATTAAAAGAAAAAGGAAAGAAAGAGGAGGAAAATTGAATAGATCGGATCTAGAAAATCACCTTACTTTGACATGAGATCTGATCACCTACTTACAAATACTCGTTCCTTTTCTTCAGATCTAAATTCAAATTTTTTGCCTAAACTAAAAATCTTAATTTTTTGAATAGATTTGAGAAAAGGAAAGAATGGCAGAGCCTCCGTGTAGCCTCAGAAATATGAGGCTTAGGGTTGGCTCTACAGATTTATTTGGTGTAGTAGAAAGCTTTGAACCTTCGGATTTAATTATTTAATTAAGTTAAATCCGAACCGCGCACACACATCACACAATGTCATATAAACACGCTGCAACACCTATGGGTCCTCATGCGTTATATGTGCCGTGTTGTTTTCATATGTTAACATTCATTAATTTTTAAACGTTGGTTTGCTTCCTTTTTATTCTTCTGATTTTAATGTTTATTAATTAAAGGTTTATCACTTGCTTGTTATGTGTCCTTTAATTAATCTTGTTCCTGTTACAAACTATATCCGCTTTTGAATTTCAAATTTGTGTGCCGCAAATATATATATATATATATATATATATATATATATCTTCCCTTTATTATTTTATGCATTACCTTTTTTTAAATGCAATCAATTCATTGCATTGTTTCCTTTCTATTTATCTCTATCAATTCATTGCAATGTTTCCTTTCTTCTATCGCATGTTGCATTAATTTTTTATGCACACTTTCATTCGTTTAATATCAGGTTGCATACATTCAATTCTCTTGTTTTGAATTTCATGGTTATATATGTATGCCCTTTTTTTTATGCAATAACTTGATTGTTTTATTTCTTTCTTTTTATTGCATACCTGTATTATTGTTGCTTACACTGTTAACTTCCACCTTTTTTTTCCATGCATTAAAACTTTTAATCGTCATGTATGTATATACATCTTTCCTTATTTTTATTGTTGCATGAAATTGTCTCATTAATTTATCCTTGCTTATCTCTCTTTTTATATTAATGCATTCACACATTGATTTCTTCTTTTTAAACCTTTCCATGCATTGCACCAATTAATGTCACTCTATTTCTTTTCTCTTTTTTTTTTTGTTTAAAATATACATTTCATGCATTGCTTTAATTAGCGCATACATTACCTCTTTTAATTGCATGTGCTCTCTGAAAAAATTTGTATGCATTCCTTCCTCTTTTTAAAATATACATATTTTTGCACATATATACATATATTTGTATGTTCAGTTGGCCCTCTCTAAAACAAAGATAAAAATTATGTCACCGCCGAGGTTCAAACCCCCAAACCTCTATGTTCCATATCCAATGCCTCAACCAACTGAGCTATGAACTCTTTTGTTAATAAGTTTAGAAACAATGGTACTTGTTGTTCTCCTCTTTACCTTATTCTCATGTTTTGCTGCAATGCTTTATTTAAAGATAGCTCTTTCTTCTTAAATCGGTTTTTTGCATTCCATAAGTCTAAATTGACCAGAAAATTGCCACAAGCGTAATGACGATACTCCCGTGGCCAAATTCTGGAAGCTGTTCAATTTTTTTCTTTTTCTTATATGCATTATTTAATTGTTACAAAAATGCGGGGTGTTACATGTATGATGCCATTCTAGATTGTGAGAGGAGAGTTGTTAAGCGTCTGACATGCTAAGGTAGAACTCTCAAGATTTCGTCTGACATACGAGGGTCAGTTATGCTGAATTTCCTAGATTCGCTTGATGCTTCTGTAGACAATCTTCGATCAGTACCCATAGTCGGAGATTACCCGAATGTGTTTGATTAGCTTAGGGGATTACCTCTGAGGCGTGAGATAGACTTTTGCATTTACTTGGTAGAGAATGCGAAGCCATTCGCTTTACCAGTGTGTCAAATGTCTCTTACAGAAAGGATGGAGCTCAGCAAGCAAGTATGGGAGCTATTCGAGAAAGGATTCATTAGACGAAGCATATCGGAGTAGGGAGCTCCAGTCGTCTTTGCGACCAAGGAAGACAACTCACTTTGTTTATGCGTGGACTATATGGAGTTGAATAAGCTCACTAACAAGAATAGGTACCCACTTCCGAGAATTGGCGACTTGTTTGGTCATCTAGTAGACGCATCAGTTTTCTTGGAATTGGATTTGTCCACGGGATTTCATCAGCTAAGAATGGAGAGGATAGTATTGATAAGACCACTTTTAGAACTCCAGACGGTTTCTTTGGGTGGATGGTCATGCCTTTTGGGCTGAACAATGCACCCGCATATTTTGTGGACTTGATGAGTAGGGTGTTTAGATAGTTTCTGAACAAGTTTGTGGTGGTATTCGTGGATGATATCTTGATCTTTTGAACGAATGAGGAACAACACGCCTTACACTTCGGAGAGGTTCTACGCACTCTCAGATCACATCAGTTCATGTCAAAATTTTCTAAGTGTCACTTTTGGAGAAAGGAAGTAAGGTCCTAGGGCATGTAGTCTCCAATGATGGGATAGCCGTGGGCCCCTTAAAGTCGTCGCAGTTCAAGATTGGAAGGCTCCCAAGAGTGCGATGGAGGTGAGGAGTTTTCTAGCATTGGCGGGTTATTATAAGATGTTCACTAAGAACTTTGCAAGGATATCAGCCCTACTTACCCGGCTGACGAAGAAGAATTTGGCTTGTGCATGGAGCACTGATTGTGAAGTTGCATTTTAGAGGATGAACAGGGCTCTAACAACAGCCCCTGATCTAACTCATCCCGATGGTAGCAAGGTTTTTACAGTCTGCACAAATGCTTGCGGCACGTGATTAGGCATTGTGTTGATGCAAGAGGGTAGGGTGGTCTGCTATGGAAGTAGGCAATTGAGAGTTCATGAGAAAAACTACCCCACCCATGACTTAAAGTTGGCTGCAATAGAGTTCGCCATTAAGTCACTACAAGAAAAGATTATATATATAGCATTGTGTCATAGCAATATATTAAAGTGCTATAATAAAATAATCAAATAAACCAAATTAACGTTGATTTTGTGCTATATAAAGGAAGTGAAAAAATAACTATTACATTTAGTTATCTATGTAACAATTCCGCTATATCAACCCACTAGTGTAAATTGCGGGATTAAAAAGGCGAAGAGAGGGAAAATAAACACATAGGCCGCCAAAATAAAAAATTCCCACTTCCTCCTCTCTACCAAATATCTCCCTAAATCGCTGAAATACCTAACTACACAAATTCCCAAATATAGACCATCTTCGATCCACCCAGTATCCTATAAATCGATCTACTCTGATTCACTCCACCGTTGGTCGATTCCATCTCCGATTCTCTCCAAAGTCGTCCAAAACGAGGGATTCATACGAAGAGGTGTGTATATTTTTTAATCTAACATTTAATCCTTCAAGTCGTTGATTAAGGTTACGTTTTCTTTCGCATGCTTGAAGAATGGGTATTTTCACGAAGGCAAGCAGTTTTTAGGATATTTGTTTATGGGAAATCACATGTTTATGCATGTTATTCATACTGTTGAAAGGAAAACTCCTCCTTCATTTGCCTTTTGCAGACTGGTTCAAAATCCAGTTCGTCGCCTATAATTGGTCTTTGCTTCGTTGGCATGAACGGTACTTTTCACAACCCAATCTTCTTCTTTTATACTAACTGTCGTAATTATTCTGTATATTAATCCTTCAGTACGTCGATTTACTGTTATCTGTGCTCACTTCCTATTTTGCATGGTTCCAATTTGAACCTTTAGTTGTTGAGCTTCACTTCAAATGGTTTTTCTATAACCAGATTTCTTAAATATTCGATTTTGTACATTAAGTTTTGATTTTTCCTCATTTGAGATGGTTTTGCTGTAACAGAATTTTAAATCCCATCGATAATTTATTCCATTTTGTATGTTCGATTTTTATTTTTCTTCCAAATCCATTTTATCAAAATTTCCCCTATTGCTGGGTTATTAGGTTTCGATTAGCCACGATCCTGAAATTTGGTGTACAAATATTTATTTTAGTGTAATGTTCTAATTTTCAGCATAAGCATGCTGTGAAAGGGACTTGAGAAAACTTCATTGCTCTAGTGTTGATTAGGTATACTGATTAATTCATATGTTATCGTGACTTCTTTATTCTTTGCACTAATGTGATATTTCACTTTTTCTTCTGTTGTATAAAATATAACCAGTATGTTCATACAAATAAGAGTGCTTGCGTTCACAAGCTATTTTATTATTTCCCACTTCGTTTAAGCATGTCACAGAGTCAAAAATTTGAAAAAATAAATAAAATTTTGAAGGTCAACATTGAATTGCCATGGTAGAAAAACTATATGTATGCGAACTTGGGATCTTCAACCTATTTCTTTTGTTAGATATCTTGCTTTTAGTATTTTATTACCTGTCAAAGGCTCTACTATTGATCTGTCATCTGTGATCAACCATTGGCCTTATCAACAGAGATGATCTTTATAGCGATGTCATAATAAGTAGAGGAGGATGTGTTGGCACTACTGGGAATTATATACCTCATATTGGCTTGTGGTACGTGTACTTCAATTCATGGACACCTTTTGTTTTAGGTTTGGATTTAATTTGAACTAAAATGCTCAGTATTGTGATATTACTTACCAGAATGGAGTTTTCTAACATGTATTTTTGTATATTATAGTGTTGACTGGTGAATTGACATGATAATAAGTCTAAAGGTTGGAAAATTCAAAGAACTATTTATCTCTTCAAATGTAAGTTCATAACCATTTAACTACATTCTTTATTGATATTGGGGGAAATCCTATCGACCTTTGCAAAACTTATATGTGAAAATTTACCACCCAAATTGGATAAGAAAGAAGAATTGTTGAGTATTACACTATGTTTAATATATAAAGTAGCATGTTATATGATAGACGATATACAAAATGATAAATATAAATGATTAGCTAGTTAATCATAAACTATAAAGATAATGTTATTTTCGTTGCTTAATGTAAGAACTATTCCTTGCAAATACTTAATGTAGTATACTTAAGCTTAGAATATTGACATAGGCCGATTGAGTATTTAAGATGGCCACAATGTCATTTTAGGATGTACTTAGTTATCATAAAACAAATTAGAACACACACACACAATATATATATATATATATGTATGTATGTATGTATGTATAAACTATGTTTAATCAAGTGCAAACTACAATCTGTATGTGACTGTTGAGTTGTTTCAGATATTCTCTACCTATAAAGTGGACTGATAGTTCCTTGCAGCCATATTACAGGTGCATTTACAATTTGACAACTTTGTGCACAATTCATTCAAGTGGGAAAAAGCAAGGGATTGGCTACATAAAACATATTAATAATGATATACCATAGATATTTTTATGTATTATGAACAAATACAGAGAATGAGTTTCATCCTCATTGCTTTTGGGTTTACTAAAATGAAAATTTACTATATATTATATGGCATTAAGTTAATACGTTCACACCACGTTGCTCATATGGATATTAATTAATGCTACAAACCTTAAAATGGAAAAGATCAATTTTTGTAAGGAAAAAGCATACACCCTTTTTGTTAAAAAACTTTTAGTAACACGAATGTAGTTACTTACAGGTGTCAGTAGGATTTGTTTTGTCCCCCTAATCAATTGGATCGACACAACATTGAATTATGATAAACCAAATATCGTTCAATTGTCAAATCTTTAGAAAAATAAGTTTAGGTACGTTCTGCGTATTGGGCTCTGCTATGTAAAATTAGAAGATATCCAGTAAATTCAAATTTCTGTTATATAATAGTTTGATTTTCAGATATTGAAGTATGCAATAGCTAATGAGTAATTTGTTCCTTTCTCAGTTAATTTCTTTCCCTTACAAGTTTTTAATCCAAACATTCTAAAAGGTGCAACAACATTTTGATTTAAGTACACTCTGATTTGAATTATCTATTGTTCTGTGTCTTACATTTTATTTTTTATTGAACTTTATAGTGTGATAGTTTGAAATTAAGATATCTCTTTTGAAGCATGGCAACAAAGAACAACTCCAGAAAATGTGGAATATTCAACTTCATGTTGTACGGTTAGCCGGTCAGGTTGGGAAAATGGGTAAATGATATATATCTTCTAACGATTCTTTGAGAATAATTTGTTTTCCACTTTCTGTCTCCTTTGTTTAACGCAGTTAGCTTAAACCCATGTCGGGATGGTACGTAATTTTGTTTACCATTCAACCTTTTACTCTAGCTATCAGGCCTATTACTATGAAAAAGGTGTACACTAAATTCTTTCACCACTTATTTTGAAACTGTATTAAACATATGCATATAGAATTATATTCATCCTAGCAATATTAACTAAAGTTTAAGCATGACATTAAATTTAAGCTCTCATGCATGGACACTGGTGTCATTTGCAGGATGTAGTTGCTATTTTAGCAATACATTACGTGAATGCATGGAAAAGAGCTTACCATATAATCATTTTTTATATTGTCCTATAAATGGATATACCAAATGCAAATGGTAATGTTATAAACAAAGAATATCTTTTTCTATCTTAGTCTATTGCTTAGTGGTTATATGATTTTACATCATGTATTTTCATTATTTTAGGATAAGATGTGGCCAATGTTTGTACTGGACTCTCTAAAGAAAGCAAACTTCAATATGATAGGACTTTTGATGGTATGGCGCATCTTAGAACTTTCATATTTTTTAAGGTCTATCATGTTATGTAACCTTCCTCATTTGGAACAAAATACTATAAATGCACAGAATTCTGAAATGATGAATCGTAAAGCTTACAAATATCAATGCTAGCCCAAAATGGATATGTGATGCATGCGTGCATTCAATTATGTCCAGAATTATGTTTACAATAATAATAGACTAAAATTACACGATTTAATAATAATAGACTGTAATCAACGTGTAATTTTGTCAATAGCAATTCAAATAAATATTAACAAAAGTTAAGTTTCGTCTCAGCAGCCTTATAAAACTTTGTAATGGTCATTTTTAACATTCCATGTAATTTTGCTTTTGACAGACTCTGTGAAATGTATTCCATTATAGATGCAATAATCTGCTTAGATCTTTAACTATTTCCAACCTTTGCTCTTGCATGATACTTGCTTTCCTTAATAAAGTTTACTAGTTTCCTGATGGTTAATAGGATTTGCAGGCTGCAACAGATCATACATGGAATTTTTGCAATAAAGCCAATAAGGTAAGAAAACACCTACCTTGCACTTTTTTTGGCAAGGCTCCTACCTTGCACTTTTAGAGAAGAAGAAAGGTATTTTTCTCAATTTTCCCTGTTGTTATTGTACAATTTCTATTCAAGGTCAAACTTTTATTATATGTTTCCATTGTAATAGTACAGATTTTCCCTTTGTTGGTTTGATAGTTGTACTTTTTACATTGTTTCCAGTCCGTCTTCATTTTCTTAACTCATAAATGTTCGATTCAAAGTTTATCATTAGCTTTATTTGTTATATGTTAATGAGTAACGTGGTGCCTTCTTATTTGAAAAAAAATACATCAGTATATTTTGTGTTGAATGGTATTAAATCTTATCAAATAATTGAAAGGTTCTTGTATTATCATCTGCACTTTTTATTATTATTAAAATTGAATTCATACAGTTTTACAAGTTAACTTTTATTCGTTTTATCCTATTTAAATGGTATTATTTGATTAGTCTATATTACACTTTCCTTTTCAAAAGAAAAGGCAGTCAAATTCATTTGTTAACTTTGATTTATCTTACTAAAAATAAGCGGATTAACTTGCCAAAAGTAAAACATGGATCAACTATTAGGGGCAAATTTGAAATTCATTAGTCTGAACATATTCAGCTGTCAACAAAGGCAAATCTTCCTAGCCATAACACATAAAAGCCTCATTATTTAGCTCTTTTTATTACATAGGAATTGATAAAAAAAACTTGATACACATTGTAGAAGAGATCTTTACTTATTGTGATACTTGATTACCAAACGCTTTTACTGACTGTGTGCAACTGATCAATGCCGATAGATCAGTTTCAGATATTTTAGAAGATACATGGCATATAAATTTTGCTTAGTATTTTAAGAGCCTTTATATGCTTAACTATTTTATTTTAGAAGTGAAGCTGAAGCATAAAGAGCGGTTGCATGAAGCATATAACTCAGTTGTGCACATGAAGGCTGCCAGACGAAACCACCAAGATGTACAATAGGAATGGACTTCAAGCCAGCTTGAAACTGAGGCAAAGTTGGCTGACGAAATTCAGGTAAGGTGGAACTATGAGCTGCACCATAGAAAGAGTGAACTAGGATTTGCTGAGTACATTTAGAACGTTGTCTTTGTTGAAGCATAAGTAAAATTGATTATTTACACGAAATATTCATTTATTGTTGCATCATTACTTGGATTTTTCTTCTTCTTCTTCTTCTTCTTATATATATATATATATATATATACCTGAAACAAACTTTATTGCCAAATCATCAAGTGCTAAATGCATCTCTAAACACTCACTCTTTTCCTCTTACCAGTTTCCATTTTAAAAAGAAATAATTCTTCAGTTTTCATGACTATTGTACTCTTTTGTGAAGTTGGAACTCTTATCACCCTTATCTCATTTGGTATAATTCTCCCATTCCTGCTATAAATTTATTATTATGAAACTATGTCTTTGTATAGTTTGTTTCTTAGACTCTGCTTTTCCAGCTTTGCTAAATAAGTATGCCAATGTAAAAAATTAAATTAGAAATGAATTTGATGAATCAATAAAAGCTACAGCGGAGAATTGTATTTGATATGTTTTTAATTCTGAGATCCATTACAAAACAATCTCGATACAGAGTACTGAAATGGATAGATATGGCAGTGTACCTTGTACAATTCTGTAAAATTCACAAGTCAAACCTGAAATAGATAGATAAAATAGAATCGTCTCCAAAAAAATTGAACGTATGCAAGCTATAAATGATAAAAGGTTTCTTGCATTGATTAATTGGATCAAACATGATACTTCTTGCAATATATTACATTCCCTCTCTATTAACGTTGGAAGGGGATAACGTAGGCACTATATCTTTAAATTTCACATTTGAGGTATGAATTTTGTAACTGAGACTTTGATGGAGAACATTTTATGTGTTCCGATATAGTTAAGTATACTTTGAAATAGTTAATTTATTAGGTACTTCGATATCTCATGATTACTTATGGCAATTAAATATATATTTTCATTTTGATTTTTGGGTACATAATTGCATACTTTTCATTATTACCAAGTGGTTCGGATTATAATATTTTGAACTTTACATGATGGTTTAAATTCCGTTTGCAGCTTTTTGGAGGAGTAAACATGACAGAGCAAGCGGTTTTCCATATTTATTGTACATAGGTGGCAACTCCAAGGCATTTATTTGATCATTTGAATAACACCACAGATTTTAGCATGCATGTGATAGTTTTTGGTATGAACTTCGGAATTCATTTTAATATTGTTTGAAATATTTATTCTCTATGTTTTGGTTTCAAAATTTTACATATTCTATGTCTGTTTGTAGGTCTGAGATGAAGATGATCGGTTTCTAAGCATGGACTTTGAAAAGGCCATTGATGACATCTCGAAGAAGAGTACCTTCGAAACATCGCACTTTTTTGTTTTTAGCTACCATGACTAAAAAGGTACACAAAAAAATTTACTTTAACTTGTGACATTAATGGACATCGTTAGTTTCTCCCACTATAGTACTCTTATTTAATGGAGATATTGTCTCATTGGCTGTTGTGTCAGGTTAGTAAACTTCAAAGAGCCTATCCACAGAATCCTACAAAGGTTAGAGTGCACCCATAAATAGACTTTTAATGTGTGTGCAAACTTCATATTCTGATTGTGATGCAGTGGTTGATTTCCATTTTACATCTTTCAGGTTGAAGCTTCAGCAAAATACTCTACCGGCGATACATGCGAGCAAAAATTTATATTTGTTCCAGCAAAATATAAGGTTATCGTCTGTCAAAATTTTAGTTTGCATCACATATTGTCTTATATGTATAGGATACTGCTACTTATTTGGCAACAAGCAATATACATGAAATAAGTATCGCAACCAAGAAAAACAATATAGTTTGGTTAATATTGACCAGTTTTGAATATACTTGTTTCATTTTCACATGTTGATCGATTTCGAGTAGTGCCGTAATCTTCCACTCTCAGCGGAGATTTTTTGATTCTTTAGTTTGCCCTTTTTCTCCCCTAGGATTGCTACCTTGTTTATATCTCGACTGAAAAGAAGAAAGTACCCGATTTTCACTTACACAAGTGAATCAACACTTCTTGCCTTACTGTTCTGTGAGTTGGGTTTTAAAGCCATTTTGATCAGTGGTCAAATGGACTCGATCATCACTTGGGTGCAACAGGTTAAGTATTTATCGTGGATTGTGATGGAATTTTTATGCACTGGATCGTTACTTGGGTGCAGCAAAATATTTAAAGATGTTCAGCAATAGATATCATCAGGAAGAAGGCAATTTCTGGTAACTTACCCCTTTTGTATTACGTTACCAGGTCTATGACAATAGAAAAACTTGCTGGAAGCTACGCATACAAAGCAAAATATATAGCCTTTGCTTAGAATAATATATGACAGTTCCCTTATTGGAATAATTGTCAACTATGCTTTTCATATATTGTTATTTTAGTACTTAATAGAAAATGTCTACGGACAATTATGTCTAAAGGATACTTTTGTTTGCAGATAAGAGTTGATGGCCAAATGCAAGAGAATTCACCCTTGACAGCCTTTGCAAACGTACATGAGCTGTTCCATTAGGCACTGTATGTTTAATATATATTTTTAATTTTGTTTTCAATAAATCAGTTTGAGAAGCTAGTCAATCAATTTTGCATCATCCATATTTGTTATTCTTGTTTGTATACTTAGTTTTATTCATGTTCTAAAGCATATAGATGAGATTAGCTACTGTTCCCATTAATTGTCTTTAGTTCTGTCATTTTCAATTTCTGCTATATTCTTTTTTTATTATCGTTCTTTTTTTACATCTGCACATTTCTGTTGTTCCTTGTTAAAGCTTGTGAAAGTTCATTGGCCGTTTGGCTGATTAAAACTACTGCTAATAAAATTGAGATGACATCAAACACTGTTTCATTTTTGCATTGTTCTTTGTTATAAGACTGTAACTTGTGCTTGTGAATTGCAGGTTCTAGAATACGGACGAGCTCACAAGTAGAAGACTAAGTGATTTTTCATATAATCTTGTTTTGAAATGATGTTTAAACAACATGTATGTTGATTTATTTCTATATTTATTAGTAGATTTATTAACTATGACTTTGTAATTGAAATCAAATATGCTTTTGGTATTAGTTTTTTGCTATTGATAGTTTTGTCTTGTGAATTTACTGCTTATTTGTTTGAATTGTGCACAAATTAAATAGGAGATTTGCTATATAAAGATTATAGCTGAAGTATGTGCTATATATTAAAAATATTAATAACGGGAAATTGCATTTATGGAAATAAAAGGTGAAATGCTATGTAAAAACTCAAGTAGTATGGAAAACCTTTTATATCATTGAACGTGTGCTACGAAAACACTGAAAATGCTTTATATATTACAAATATTCATAGCGGAAAACTCCTCTTATGGAATAAAAATGTGAAATGCTATATAAAATGTAAACCGTATGGAAAACTTTTCATATCACTGAATATGAGCTATGAAAACAGTGATAATGCTATTTAAAAAAAGCGAGTATCTAACATAGTAAGGTTTGAACGCTATATATCCACGGGGAATTCAATAATAGCGGATTTTAAAAAAAAATGGAAAACAATTTCCATAGCAATGAATACGTGCTATGAAATTATTGATAACGCTATAAAAAAATAAGCTGAGATTTTAGTAAGTAAATATAATTGCAAGGTCTGAATGCTATGTAAAACATTTCATGCTGGTGAATGTGTGCTATAAAATGTATAATACTATAGCGTTTAGATTTGAGCTATAAGATATCACAGGGCTATTATTACATGTTGTTATATAGCGTCGTCACTAATGCTATGGTAGCCTATTATAGCGTTTTTCACGTGCTATTAAAAGGTAAATCTGTTGTAGTGAGTCTTGGTGACACTATCTACTTGGAGAGAGATTTGAGCTCTACACAGATCACAAGTCGCTCAAATATTTGTTCTTGTGGAAGGATCTCAGCTTAAGGCAGCAACGATGGATGGAGTTCCTTGTGTCCTACGATTTTGAGATAGCTTATGCCCCAAGCAAGGGTAATGTAGTAGCTGATGCACTGAGTAGGCAAAGGATGACCTCGAGTCCATTATTCATAGAGAGAAAAAGCTTGGAGTTTATCTCGACCTCTGATTTTAAGCCATCGATGGAGTTCACATTTGTTTTGTTGGTGTCATTGGATGTGCGACCAACTCTTTTGGAGCGTATTGGATCTACGTAACGAGAAGATCAACAGTTAGTAGACATCACGGAGAGACTTGGTAGAGGAGAAGCCTCTAGTAACCTAGATAGATATTCTGTGGATGAGAAAGGGTGGCTAATACGAGATGGGAGACTGTGTGTTCCCCATGTTGGAGATTTGCTGAGATCAGTTCTTGAGGAGGCTCATCACTCTCGGATGACTACCCATCCAGGCGGTGACAATATGTACTGAGACATGAAGCGATTTTTTCATTGGACTAGCATGAAGTAAGATGTGGCAGAATTCATTGTCCATTGTTTGACTTGTCAACAAGTCAAGGATGAACATAGGAAACCCGAAGGGTTACTTCAGTCCTTGTATACCCTAAGAAATCTTCGACTTCATGGGGTATCTTCCAGTATATTAAGTGACTGAGACTCCATGTTTACTAGTGAATTTCGAAGATGCTTGCAGGAGGCCCTAGGCACACAGTTAAGACTTAGCACAGCTTATCACTCTCAGATCAATGGACAGATTGAGAGGGTTAATAGAGTTCTCAAGGACCTACTAAGACTGTGTATAATCGATTTCGGAGGGACTTGGGAGAAGCATCTCCCATTATTGAGTTCGTTTACAATAATAGTTACCAATCAAGCATAGGGATGACACAACTTTGAAGCACTTTATGGACGACCTTGCAGATCGCAGACATGTTGGTAGGAGTCTACGGACAAACTTCTAATTGGGCTAGAGATGATGAGGGAGACTTCTGAAAAGATAAACCTTATTCGAAGAAGGATGAAAGTAGCTCAAGATAGACAGAAATCATATGCCGACAAGAGAAGGACTAACTTGGAATTCGAAGTACGAGATATGGTCTTTATCAAAGTATTGCCTTTAAGGAATGTAGTTCGATTTGGCTCGGTGGGGAAATTAGCACCAAGGTTCATAGGACCATTTCCCATAGTTGAGAGCATATGACAAATGGCTTATATAGTTAGACTACCAGGAAAGGCTGGCGGGAGTTCACGATATGTTCCATGTTTCCCATTTGAGGAAATGCCTACATGATTCAGCAGAGCCAAGTACACTGGAGGATATCAAAATCGAGAAGGAGGCATCAGTTCGGAAAGTTCCTACTCGTATTCTAGAAATGAAATTTAAGAGGCTATGCAACAAAGAGATCATGTTAGTGAAGGTGCAATGGGGAGAAGACTAAGACGACGCGATATAGGAACCAGAAGATAAGATTCACACTTCTTACCAATTTCTCTTTGAGACTACGTTCTTAATTTCCTTTCTAGCTTTTGAATTTGGATTTGTTTATCCGTATCATTTAAATCATTGATCCTTAGGTAGAAACCTATGTTTGGAAACATGTATTTGAGACATGTTATGTTTGATGATTTTAAGTGGATACAAATGTTTGCTAGTGGATGCCCGCAGATGCATATACACCCACATTAGGCACTAGATCGGCTCAAGCAATTACATATTGCATTTGGAAATGTGCACATTTTAAATTTTCAATGGACGAAAATGGTTGAATCATCACATGGATGTTGCATTTTGGTGAATGGTTGTGCACACATGTAAAACTTATATGTTATATTAGGATTCTTTTGCATACATATTGAATACATGACACAGACATATATTACGTTGAGGAGGTCAACTGAATCAGTCGACCACCTGATTTTCGCTTTAGGGTAGGAACATATACACACAACACCCTTGCATATGTTCATACAAGCATTAGAAATTCTTAAGGACAATGGATGCTAGTGGTTGGTGGATGAGTAGATGGTTTTCGGTGGTTGTTAAAATAACACCATTCTTCTAAACTTGGAGATTTCGGGGACGAAATCCTTTAAGTAGGGGAGAATGTAATACCCTATATTTTAATACACAGTAATCATATAATGAAGATGACACTATTGTTTTTAGTAGTCCAGAGAGCAAATATATTGCTTCTTTGAAATTTATTCTATATGCTTTTGAAAGTTTATCTGGCCTTAAGATCAACTTTCATAAGAGCTCGATACTGGGGATTGGTATTAGTGATGAAGTGAGCCATAGTATTGCGGATATGTTGAATTACAAAGTTGGCTCTTTTCGGTCTGTGTATTCGACCAGGAAAACTCTTGAAGGATGACTGGTTCTCTCTCATTAATAAGGTGGATTCAAGACTATCAAAATGGAAGGGTAATTCTCTATCTAAATCGGGTAGGTTGACATTGGTGAATTCAGTTTTATCAGCAACTCCATTGTATTGGCTTTCATTCTATAAGTTCCCGGAGTGAATCTTGTATAAGATTGATTGCATTAGAAGAAGTATTCTATGGCAGGGAAGAATAATGCTAGTTCTGCTGTATGTTTAGTTTCATGGAAGCAGGTGTGTAAATCGAAGACACAAGGTGGACTGGGTATTCTTAATGTGAAAGAGATGAACTGTGCATTGCTATGTAGATGGTTGTGGAGTATTTTGTCTCATAAAAAGGCATTATGGTGTGAATGGGTGTCTAATGCATACTATGAAGGAGTGTTCTCTTTATATGTAAATGTTGGTCATCCTACAGCTTTCTGGAAAGGAGTCCTTAGCACAGTGCATGTCTTTAGATTTAATATTAATCTAATGGTAAACAATGGCAAATGGTGTTCTTTTTGGTAGGATAAATGGTTATTACCTATTCCTTTGGCATCAAAGTTTGATCTCCTGTTTGAGATATCGTGTGATAGGAATGCTTGTATGGCTGATTTGTTTGATGCTTCTCTACCTGGCTTTAAATGGAAACTTTGTTTTAATCATATTATTGAAGGGAGGGCATTATTTCAGGTTTTTGATCTATTCAAGCTAATTGTGTCTGTGTTGCTAAATGATGAAGATGATGTGATTTGGTGGGGATATAAGCAAATATTTACAGTGAATAAATGCTACAGACTGATGTATTTTTCTGGAAGGAAATTGGT
>JASFAX010003476.1:0-42362 GCA_030737875.1 Allium sativum | reverse complement strand
AAGTTTAGTTTCCTGTAAGTTACTATAGTTTATTTATTGGCTATTTCTTTCCAGTTGCTTATTGTTTGTAACTAATTCTCTTTTCTTCTTATTCCTTTCTTTGTCGTAGTTTATTTACATTTATGTTTATGCCTATTTTTATCTTCTTTTGTTTATTTTGAGTCTAGGACTTACGAGTAGCCAGATTGTTACCTTTTCTTTTAGCTTTGAGCTTAGGCTTGAAAAGAGCCTTTATCATTAATTATGCTTAAACTAGAATAACAGTGAAATTGATTGGAAAAAGGGACTTTTGGGCATATTGGACTGATTAAGTATTGTAATCGGAAAAGACTGTAAATTTGTGAGTATAATCTTAACATGTAATCTGAGAACATGTAAACTGTAATAAACTAAACATAATTTGACATTAAGTAATACGGGGATGGGTTGTATAAAAATACTACATTAATTAGAAATGTTAATTTCAACCTAGGATATAACATGTTGTTATATTGGGATTATTAATAAATCTTAAATGTGTTAAGTTAAATTTATGATATTAACAAGCTAAGATAGAGGGAATCCGTTCTAGCAACATGGAGCTGATTGGGGAAGATAAGAGGGTTGTAGATTAGGTCTGTTCTAGTAGCACGGGGCTGAGTGTGGAAGAAAGAGTCTTAATAGTATAATGAAATCCTAGTTGTAAATTAGGGTCCAAGTATAATGCTGACTTTTGTCAAATGCATTTTTGTGGGAAACTCTATTAGTCATTATCCCTTTGTTATCGCGGAGTCTCGCACTAGGTAGAGGCTAGGGCATGCTTTACTGAACCATAAAGTAAGTGGCTCAAATGAGGTGGGTACGAGTGCATTCCAGCGAAATAATGAGTGTGCACCATTCCAATTGGGGAAGATAATACGTTATATTGCCTATGATTAACATTTATGTCCTTTTAGTTGATGGGTTCGGAAACCTTGGATTCCATAGCTGGCACGGGTTATTCATATTTTGGTAAAGTAGCCGATCGATGAGTAGAAATTAGGTAAAGCCTAATTATGATATTTAGGCAGTTGGTGCCGCAAATTTCAGATATGAATGAGATGCCTATCTTTATTAGTGTTTATCTTTTCATCTATTTCACTTATGCTTTTATGTCCAATGTTTTTAGAACTATTCATCTGTTTAAATGCTTCCTTATCTTATGCTCATGCTAGAAATTACTAGAACTGTACCAGATATATATCTGACCTAGTTTGTTTTCTCCTTCTGTTTTTCTTTCCCACCTCGGGTTTGCTCAATTTGGATTTAGACTCCTTCTTTCTTCATGTATTGGTTTAATTCTTGTCTTTTGATCATTGTATTGATTTATGCGAGGTATAGTTTTTTTTGAGGTTTTACTTATGTACTCTGATATTTTCCACGAGACAGTATGTTGTTTTTATGATGATGACTATCTGATATTTTGAAATGTAATAAGTATTGTGACTTGACTTGCTTATTTTAACAAATGTTTAAAAGTTTCCTCTTTGTTTTATATTTCTACCTTGTGAATTTTAGTCTCTGTGTTGTTACTTTATATCTAATCGCTTCATAAAACTTAGTGCATCCTCATATGGGCGATGTTAAGGGATGTGGGTTGTTACAGATCTAGTCCCCACGATTCCTTCAGTTCCATCTCGACTACCAGTCTCACTTCCTGACTCATAATCTCATCATCCCGACTCATAGTCTGATCACCCTACCTCTCGGAGTATAACCATACATCATTGAACAAACTTCCTCCCATTATGGAATCACATTCAGAGAATGACGGAACTATGGCATCGATGTATCACATCTCTACCACAGCGCCAAGTCCAAATTGTCGCATCGAAGCACTATATCCTTGTCTCAGTGCCAAAACTACTTGTCAAAGTGAAAGTGATGGCATCCACGAAGTCCTCCACACCCTCCTCACAACCTTCTCCTCCACTGATTAACCTCGTCCCCAAAAAATATTCTAACTCCCTCAATGCCTCCAACAACACCAACAACACCACATCCCCTCCTGGCACTCCCGTTTGCAACCAACCTACTAACCCGTTTGTCCTTTGCCAACCACCCCCACCCACACGCACTATGCCTTGCTTGACCGCTCCCCCAAACCCCCCAACACTAGGTCATATGCCCAGGTGGCAGCTTCGTCACCCCCGTTGCTTCCAGCATCCCCAGCTGCAAGGGGTTGATGCTTGCCTATTTTCAAATCAATCCACACAACGATTTATTTCTTGAAGTCAAACGGTCGTTGCCTGCATTGTGTTGATATTAGACACATGGCACGATCATGCAGAAACAACACGATTTGCTATATCTGTGCTTTCTTTGGTCACTCATGCACACAATGTCCCAAGTAACACAGAAGGAATGATGATGCAGTGTAATGTTCCAATGCACAAGTAAACCGCACATGTATGCCAACTCGTCACGAACTAAGAAAGCAGACTGCGCAGACCAAGAAGTGGGATCAAGCATCGTTTCAAACTTCAACTCATAACTCAGACCGTCATTATAATCAAAATCCTAATTCATCTTTTAATCCCATTTACATGCATAAACCTCTCTCTTCATCATCTCCTTCTTCTAACCCTAACATTACTCCTCATTCCGAACCTGCTCGTAATAAGAAATTCCCCATCTTTCGCACAATGGAAAACACACACCGCTATCTCATTGCTACCATAATCGATGGGATATGGACCATCCAACAACTAGCTCAAGCCCTAAAATTCGAGTCTCAATCATAGTGAATGGGCCATCTGGCTAATTGAAGATAACACCTTCCTCATTGACTGCCTAGACATCGACACCAAAAACCTCCACCTCAAAGTTCTCTACAGATCTGGCGCCCGTTTCTTCCTCCAACCTTGCCCAAAACCAGGCTTTCCCCCTTAACCCACACTTGAACCAGCAACATGGGCAAGGTTCAAAGGCTAACCTGAATTTAGGAGGTATGATAATGCAACTATAAGAGAAGCTCTATGCCCAGTTGGTTACTTTATTGAGGAGGACAACTACGATTGGTCATACGTTGACTACTACTTCCTCTACGTGAAGATGCATTTCTACGAAGGTATTACCTCTCCCTTTCGCTATGTTTTCCTTCTTAATAACAAAAATGTGAAGTTTTTGTTGAACATTGGGAACACTCACACCCTTGTGATAAACCCAAAACTCTTTTAATGGGTATTGACTATGACTATGATGGTTTACTCTTTCATGACATAACTACGCCTACAAGCCCATTTGGGGAAGAGCGTCATGATGCCATCTGTGATGAAGCAAATATGAATATCCAGCATGAGCATGTTGCTACACAAGATGCCTCCCTTGCATTGCTGAATAGGAAAACCAGAGACAACTTCATGCTTAGGTGGGACCCTCTCGCTGATTTAGACCTCTCCAACCCCATTCATCTTCAGATCCAGTGACTACCAGAGTTTGAAAAACATGACTCCACTCTGCATCTAACTCCAACTAATGTTCTTCAAAGTGCAAGGATTAATCGGGCAAGATCTCATCCGGGTTGCTCTGGTAGTTTTTTGAAACTGTTATTTTTTCTTCTTCAAGTAAAATCCTAAATAAAAAGTTTGCAAATTACATGGGTGTGAGTTTATGTGATGAACACTATAATGCCATGCAAACTTTAGAATTGTGACGAATTAACCAATCCCAAAGAAAATAGTATCTTGGAATGTCAAGGGGTTAGGGGACCACACAAAATGTCATGTTGTCAACCTCATTCCATCCCTCCATCAAATTGATATTTTATTCTTGCAAAAATCCAAGCTTTCTGACCCTTCCACATTAACTATCAGAAGAATTTGTGGGCCTTATCTATCTTGATGGGCCCATGTAGATGCTATTGAAACTCATGGTGGTTTGATTAATGCATGGAATGAAAATGCATGGTCTCTCTGCCATATATCATCTCGTAAATCCGTCCTACATGTGTCCCTCCAACACCTTCAAACAAACACCACATTCTTCTTTACTAATGTTTACTGCCCAACCAATCCACAAAAAAGAGAAGATGTCTGAAAATTCTATCAAGATGCAGCATTACATATCAATGGCCCATGGCTAATTGATGGGGATTCAACACAACTAGATCCAATATTGAACGAAATTCAACAACTTCTCTCAAGACACAACAGCCTTTAAATCCTTCATCCAATCTTGTTCCCTGGTTGAACCCCCCATCAGCAATAGGTTCTTCACATGGTCCAGTCGTCGAGAAGAACCATCACTGTCCAAGCTGCGCCATTTCCTCTTCAACTTGGCTTGGGAGGACCACCACCCACACTCACTTATCCATGGTCTCGCAACAGTCATGTCTAACCACTATCCTCTTCTACTTGACACAAGAGAAAACAATCCCAAAAAGCACCCTTTCAAGTTTGAAAAACTTTGGCTTCTTTAACCATCCTTTGAACCCTTCATTAAAAAAATCTGGTCCCAGCCCTCCTAAGTAAGTTCAGCCATCACCCATATCGTTACCAAACTTCGTTCTCTCCACAAAACCGTTAGACCATGTGCCAAGATGATTTGGGGTTCCATTAAAGGCAGAATCAATTCCACCCAAGATGAAATCCTAAACCAGAACATTTATGAGGAATCTTGCCCACTTAGTGATGCATAAGCTTCTAAGCTCAAAGAGTTGGAGCTAGAACTTGAAAGACTCATAACAGGAAGAGATGGGATGGAAACAACAATCCAAGGCCAAATGGATTGAAGAAGGGGACAAAATCATTGCTATTTTCATCGTGTAGCGAATGGACGTCGTCGCTCCACATTCATCTCAGACATTAGCCATAACGACATGTCCTATTCCGACCACTTTGACATTTGCCACCATTTCACCAATTTGTACAGCAACATCCTTGGTAAAGCTTCACCTCCTTTACCGACCATTGAATGGAACTTCCTCTACCCCTCCCCTTCCCCCATCAACATTGACTATCCCTTCTCTAAAGAAGAAGTTTGGACAATAGTTAAAGCAATGACAGAAGATAAGGCCCCTAGGCCTAATGGTTTTGGCCTAGCATTCTTTAAGCACTTTTTGCCCACTATCAAACCTAATATCCAAGCCATGTGTGTAGAATTTTAATCAAATCCGTCAACCATAGCCAAATTAAACTACGCCAACATCACCCTCATCCCTAAAACCCTTGGATCCAATGCACTTACCTCTTCCGCTCCCATCGTCCTCCTTAACACAACCTTCAAAATCATCACCAAAGTTCTAGCCAATAGACTACAGACTTTCATCGCCTCCCTGATCGGACTTAAACAGTCAGCCTTCATCCTAGGTCATAACATCATAGACTGCGTGGCTGCCACTCAAGAAGATATCTCCTTCTATCATCACACATCTACACCCGGTGTCCTACTTAAACTATACTTCTTTAAGGCATTTGACTTAATAAATTGGAACATCATCCTGGATTTAATGGCGTATCGTGGTTTCCCCCAAAATGGTGCATTTGGATCAAACACATTTAGAACACAAGTTTCTCCACCATTCGTATTAATGGGGATGTGGGTGGTCTCGTCAAATCCAGACGTGGCCTTAGATAAGGTGACCCCCGCTCGCCCCTCATCTTTGTTCTAATCGCCGAATTCTTTAACCAAATGGTAAAACTTGCTACATCAAAGAACCTCCTCAAACTTCCCAACTAAAATTCCATTATCTCCAATCTCCAATAAGTTGATGACACTATCCTTTTATTCTCTCCCCCACGCACTCCACATCTACTATCTTAAGGTGCTTTTACATACTTTTAAACTCATTTATGGATTATCCATTAATTTCCGCAAAAGCTCTATTATTATGCTTAGTAATTCATCTAATCTAGGGCCTCACTTCTCCAGTTGCTTAAACTGAAAACTCGAATCTTTCCCAATCACCTATCCTGGCATCCCTCATTAACCAACAAACTCACCAGATCTGACAGGCTACTTCTTGTTAAAAAAATTGAATATACACTGGTGTCATGGAAAGCTAATTCTCTGTCCACTGCTGGCCGACTCATCCTTGTTCAGTTCGTCCTCTCTACCATCCCCTCCTATTGGATGTCCTTTCATGAACTCCCAACATGGGTTATCTCCAAAATTGACGCAATTAGGAGTTCCTTTCTATGGAATGGTGGAAAAGCGAAATGCTTAATCAACTGGCAAACAGTTTACTTACCTCGCAAACATGGTGGTCTAGGAATAACAAATCTTGCTCTCTTCAATCAGGCATTGTTGATCAAATGGCTAGGATACCTTATTACTCCTGGATTTTTCATTTGGAAAGATTAGATGCTCAATCGCCTCTATGGATCGAACCCAAACCTTGATCTCCACTGCTCACCCACCTCTAGACCATCCCCTTTTTGGGATAGGGTTATCTCTAGGTTTCCAGGACCAAAATTTTCTTCCATATTAAATTGGGGAATGGGAATAATTGCTTTTTCTAGGATAGACATATGGTGCAATCATCTTCCCCTCTCCCACTCATGCCTGAATTTGTTTTCCCTATGCAACAGACCACAAAACACAGTTTGAGCATCTTGGGCCTTGGCCCATTGTCCTATTTCCTCAAGGTCATTTTGTATGGATATTTTATACGAAATCTTGCAAATAGAAAACATTGCCTTATCATCCAACCTTTCTTATGGGCCCGACCGCTATTTTGGGCTTTGGACCCAAACAAAGGCTTCACTATATCATCCTGCTACAGCTTCCTCTCCCACCCAAGCCATAATTTTTTCTTCGCTCGACTCTGGAAAAATTACCTTCCACCTCACTTAATTTTCTTCCAATTGTGTCATATACATTACCGCATCAATACTAAGAGCAAACTTCGAAACATGAGCATCGTTGTAGACCCTCTTTGTATCTTATGCTCCTCACATGATGAAACCATTAATCATCTCTTCATCTATTGTGACTTCTGCTATGCAGTTTGGGCAGTGACCAGCTCCTTCCTGCTAGGCCTCATCCCTACATTTTCCTCCTTCTTCGAGTACTAGCAACACAACCTACCGATCCCATGCTAGACACATTCCTGTCAGTCACCAGTTGGTGCATTTTGCTAGGGCTTAATGCATACATTTTCAAAAAGCAAAAAAGCACTTTTATAGTACTTGTGGATATATTGTTCATCTATATGAATCTTGTACAGGAGCTTCTCGCCATGCACGCTTCAGACACACCCTTCCCGCGCCTTCGTCGCCTGGCACACAGGGGAGCAGGTCAGCCTTCCAGCAATGAACGACTCCGGTGTTTTGATTGTACACCCTATGCTTTTGCTATTTCAAAGGTTTGGTTTGGCATGGTTATTTTGTGGGCTTGTTTACATTATATTATGTATTATGGATTTTTTGTGAACAACTTAAATGACTGATATTGTCCTAAACTATTTTCCACTGGTTGGGCCTATCAACTAGACTATTATATATACATATATATATATATGTATATATATATATTATGCTAATCGACTGTGTAGCTCCGCGCTGCACAACCGTCTTCCTAAAAAAACTACTTGTCAAAGAGCTATCACATCGAAACCACTATCGAAAAAAACATTATATCCTATTGCTCGAAGCCTTACCACTGTCAATTGAAAAATTGGCCATATGGGCCATCATCGACAGTAATCTACATCAATCACTCAATAGTAAATGATAATAGCTACTCTGATCATGTATTTAGCTAGACTTGGTTAAATACACATCAAATAAAATATCTTGCAGTCCTTTAAAAATCCAAGCACGTCGTCAGGTTCATCCTCCATCTTTAAATTCATCGATATGCTCCAATGGTTGTACATCTTCAAACTAGTCTGTATGCTACAATGCTCCACCTTAAATTCACCTCATCTATTTGTGTCTAACCTGTGAGCTTAATCGATATGCATTAAAACATATCACATCCTTAGAGTTATCGTCTCGTGAGCTTGATCCAACAACTCAAGAAAGTGAGATATTCCTAATAATATGTCACCTATGAACGGTGTTTTCAACCAAATTATTCAAAATAATATCAATGCAATCGATATCCTCTAAATATCTAAAATAATATATAATCATTTATAAAACGGTTATAATCTATCTAAGGTGATTTGTGTGGGTTTAGTATCATAATAATCTTAATCTAGTGATAGCGACAACATAACACATAGTAATGTGTAAATGAATGATACTCAGGTTAAAGCTATTTAAATTACTTCTTATTCTTTTGTTTATTACTAATTAGGCCCAATGATCCTATAAATTATATTCTACAATTTGAATTAACCTTAAAAGTCAAGATTATATTGTACAAACTATTACAGTTCCATGAGAGATAATATTACCCATCTAAACCAAACCAATCCAAAGTGACATCGAGGCGTAGAGCTCTCAAATTTGAATCTAATGAAAGAAACCGCATCCAAAAATGAAATTCTTATATGAAAGTTATGCTAGTTGGAAGTTTTGAAATTTGAACCGAAATTAAAATTTATCTCATTGGACCAATGTCGGTGCACTATTAGATCCTGCATTCGATATGCTACCATGACCGCCAACCTATTACGCCTCCACGCCCTGAGTTTTTGCCATTAATGATCAATGGTCTTACCAGAAAATGCAAAAAAGGCTAACACCTCAACTAGATTTACTCTCACCTCCGACCGCTAATTAATACAAAGGCAACTTCATTTCCTTTGTCTGTATTTTCTCTAACCCTTTCCTTCATGCGCCATCGGCTAATTCATGGAGATGAAGTAAACGCGAGCCAAAATGTGGAAACTGTCTGATTTTCGCTTTTTAATTTTATCCCATGCTGATGATCCAATCAACAAATGATGTCGTGGATACATTCATATCTATGATGTGAACAACTTCATGTTAGGGATTTTGGCTAAAGTGGGTGGATTGAGAAGAGAAATATGGACCATTGAATTAGGGACTCTCATGATGGTCAATTTTAGGGCTTGAGACTAAAATATTATACAAAGTATATACTTGTATCATAATGAATAATCCAAATTGGGTCAAATAGATGTGGACTCCGATCGACATATGTTGACATGCGGTCTGGATGTAAAATGATCTTTTGAACGCAATGGAATATGCTTCGAGATTAATTCCATCATCTCCAGCACATGATCCTTTTTTAGGACATTTAATTTTCAAAATTTTCAACACATGCTTAGAGTTCCCACGATCAAATAGTACTCGTTGTGAAGCTCATTTGCGTCTCTTAATGTCACATTTCATCTCTCCCTCGTAAGGGATTTTGTCCAACAAATCCTTATGGATGAGCAACACAATTCAACTATCTATATTAAGAAATGACACAAAATGTGACACCCCGCGTCTGTTAATGTCACTTTTTATCAAAATGCATTAAGTTTCGTGAAGCATTATAGGTAAACAGACACAGAATTAGACAAATATAAAATAGCCACAGAAATATAATACTTTATTTTCTAAAAGAAAATACCTTAGTCCAAAAATCAAGTTACAACATAAGTCTGTAATATTGAAAACAATTACATCAAATTAAAATATCTACATTGTACTAAATCATCAGAGTACATAAATGTAAATCCACAGTCCCCAAAAACAACCATAATAAGGTAGACATTTAGTCAAAGCGATACGTCTAAGCAAAGCAAAGCAAATCCAAGTAGAAACAGGAGAGAGAGTGTCCTAATCAAACCTGAGTATTCCCACCCTGAGAACTTGGGAGGAAAGGAAGAAAGAAAAAGGAAATATAACAAAACGGGTCGGACATAAAGTCCGGAGAGTCCAATTACTTTTATCGTATAAAGAGATAAAAGTAACGAGACAGTAAATAAACTGGATGAGAAATAATAACAGTATATAACAAGTATAAATGGGATGAATATGATGAATGTTGCTTCTCAAATACTTTCTAAACTGGATGAGAAATAATAACAGTATATAACAAGTATAAATGGGATGAATATGATGAATGTTGCTTCTCAAATACTTTCTCTACAGCAATATTAGTATATCGCATTTTCAACTACTTAACCTAAACAGAATGATCCTAATCATAGCATAAATGGTAGGCTTAGGTGTACTTCTAGTAACGGGTTTTACCCCAAACAGAATAACAAGTACGTAAACAGAATATAACAGGTAATACCCGAAATAGAAATAACAGCTACCTAAACAGAACTAGATGTACCCTAACTACTACCCTCACGATCGGCTCCCTGCCATGTAAATACCCTGTGTCGGCCCCACAGTAGGGTGTATTACTTCCTAAATTGGAAACCATCAGAAGGACACATAACTATTTAGAGTTGTTATGGCGTCTTATTTTCCCAGACAGACCGGACCCATGCACGCAAATGACTCTGTTGGAACGCACCATCAAATCACCCTATCCCAAATGAACCTCTTATAATTAGTCCCAATAAGCATGCAATGACCCCTACCTAGTACGGTGTCCTCATTTAATACCATAACGGGTTACTGGCTAATATGGGTCTCATACAACAAATGACACAAGCATACCTAGACTTGTGTCCTCAATCAACTAGGCTTTACATAGGTTAAGTTTTACACGGGTTAATAGTGTCCGTACAACCTTACCAGTTTTACAAATTTACTGAACCCCATAGTAGATCAAACAGAATACATAGTGACATATAGTTCCGTTTACATGTTCCCTTAATCTTTGCACTAAACCTACATGTTTCCATATTCATACACCCCATATTTCAGTTATATTTCATATTATAAGTTATGCTGCAAATTTAGTCACATACATAGTATAGGTTATGCCCCCAAATTACCATTTCCAATTAAACCCAATTTCGTTTGTATGCGTATTTCAGCGTTATCGGCCTAGACTCGAAGGTAGTCTGGCTATAAAAATAAAAAGGGAATGGAGGTGGAAGAAGAAGATAAATAGGTATAAATAACAAAGATAGACATAGAAATAGGCATATAGAAATAACTTAACAAAATAGGTGTATAGCAAGTTTCATACCAATTTAGCATACGTGTTTAAACATTTAATCAACATCTTAATAGGCATAAGTTTTAGATCCGGTTTATTAACATCTCAAGATTACTTGTTAAGTAATTATATCCAAAAGCAACATGAGCTCACAGAGACTGGATCTATAGAACTGAGAAAAGAGTATTGATGTTGTAGTAGATATTCCTGTATACGTATAAGCTGTCGTTGAAGAGAAATAGGCTAGTTCAATCCAAGCTGAGGCATCATCTCCTTGTCTCCATTATTTAAGGTGAATAAAAAAAAAGAAATGTTGTCCTATTTATAGCCTACCACCAACGAATCTCGTTTAGAAACACGTCCCGGTTAAGAGAATGAATTTGCCCCGGATCTGGGTGGGTCGACCCCGGGGTCGACCTTAGGGTCGGCACACCCTCGTATGGGTTGAACCTAGGGTTGACCCCATGGGTGTAGGTCGACCCCCAACAGGTCGATCTCCTGCCCGAGTTTCCCGCTTCGATTTCAAACTATTTTGAATATTCTGGATTGATTTATATATATATATATCTTATACGTATACAAACTTCAAAACTTAATGTCTTCTTTATACAATGTCCATTTTACGCAAACTCGGAGTCTATTTTTAGCAGAATTCCAAGATGAACGTAATGGTACAATCCATTTCCTTTAATTCCCAATATTTAATTAAGTATTCGTTTGTTTATTAATATAATGTCCTTTAAAATTACGAGGTGTTACATTCTCCCCTACTTAAAGGATTTCGTCCCTAAAATCTCAAAGTTACGAAGAATGTATATCCTAGAAACCACATCCATCTACTCATTTATCAATCACAGACATCCAATGTCCTTAAAAGATTTCTAATGCTTTTATGAACATATGCAATAATGTGTGTATATGTCCTTACACTAATGCGAAAAATTAGGTGGCCTACTGATTCAGTTGACCTCCTTACTGCAATTCATTTTCATGCCATGTAATCAAAATGTATGCAAATAATCCTAGTATAACATGTAAGTTCTATATGTGTCCACAATCATTCATCCAAACGCAACATTCATATGATGATACACCCATTTTCATCTGTATAAAATTTAAAGTGCACACACATCCATATGGAGTATGTAGTGATTGAGCTGATCTAGTGTCTAATGTGTGTGTATATGCATCTATGGGCAACCACTAGCAAACACTTGCATCCACTTTCATCCATCAAAAATAACATGTTTCAAACGCATGTTTACACCCATTGGTTTTCTATCAACTTAACCTCTCGATCGCGGAGATTCCTAACCTTTGATCCAAGTACATGGTAGGAACTCGTTTAACTGTTGCCTCCTTTTCTGCCTCTACCTCCTCAAGCATGCTCGACTCAACTACTTCTGATGTATCGTGCAGACACTTACGCAAATGAAAAACGTGGAAAAAATCATGCACACCCACCAATCTATTTGGTAGCTTTACTCTACTGGTCATTTGAAATGACCAATCCTTTCCGTTACGAAAAATGGTCCTACAAACCTTGACGCCAGTTTCCCTATAGATCCAAAGAAAACAACATTCCTCAAAGGTGACACCTCGACGAAAACCATGTCTCCCAAACTCAATATCAGTCCTTCTCTTATATGCGTAGGACTTCTGCCTATCCTGAGATGTCTTCATGCATCTGCGAATAAGGTCGATCTTTTTTAAAGTCTCTCTAATCATCTCAACTCCATGTAGAAGTCTATATGTAGATTCCCACCAACAAGTCGGTGATCTGCAGGGTCGTCCATACAATGCCTCGAGGGGGCCATGCCAATACTAGCCTGATAACTATTGTTATAGGCGATCTCTACCAATGGAATATGCTCTTCCCAAGTCCCTCCAAAGTCTGGGATACACAGCCTCAAAAGATCCTCAAGAACTTTATTCACCCTCTCAGTCTGCCCATCGGTCTGAGGGTGATATGCGGTGCTCAAACATAACTGCGTACCAAGTGCCTCTTGCAAGCTTCTCTAGAACTCACTGGTAAAGATGGAATCACGACCACTTACCATGCTGGAAGGTACTCCATGTAGACGGACTATCTCACGAAGATAAATTGATGCCAACCGTGCTTCCTTTCTCTTTATCTTAACAAGAATGAAATGAGTGCTCTTAGTAAGCATGTCTGCTATAACTCAGATGTTGGTATTTCCCTTCCTCGATCTAGGAAAACCATCAATGAAATCCATAGAGACGCTCTCCCACTTCCACTGTGGAACCTCCAAAGTGTGCAACAACCCACCAGGCTTTTTCTGTTCAGCTTTCACTTGCTGGCATATCAAACATTGAGCTACGAATTTCACTACATCTTTCTTCTCCGAACCCAAAAGAAAATCCCCTTCATATCTCTATACAGCTTATCTTCACCCGAATGGATAGTCATTCTAGAACAATGGGCTTCCTCAAGGATTATCTTCAATATAATCCTAACTCAGGGAACAAAAAGCCTTTCATTCCATCGTAGCCACCCTTTATCATCCGTGGAGTATCTGCTAAGGTGACTAGAAGTCTCTCCTCTACTGAGCCTATCCAAAATGTCTGCTATCTTTGGGTCATCTCACTGTGAAGAACCTATATGATCCAAAAGGGTAGGTCACACCTCTAACGATGCCAATAAACCAGTGTAAACTAGGTAGAGAGCCTAAAATCAAAGGTCGATATATACTCCAAGCTTTGCCTCTCTACAAATAGAGGACTCAATGTTATCCTCTTCCTACTCAACACATCCTATACCATAGTACCTTTGCCAGGGGTATAAGCAATCTCAAAGTCATAGGACGCTAGGAACTCCATCCATCTCTATTGTCCCAAATTAGGATCCTTCTACGAGAACAGATACTTGAGAGATTTATGGTCCGTATATAACTCGAACCTCTCTCCAAGTAGATAATGTCTTAAGCGCCAAAACAATAGCAGCCAAATCCAAATCGTGAGTGGGGTATTTTTTCTCATGAACCTTCAACTATCTATTCCCATAGCATACTACCCTTCCCTCTTGCATCAGAATGGCACCGAGTCCTGTAGCACATGCATCAGTGTACACTATGAACACCTTGCTCCCATCAGGCAATGTCAGTACTGAGGCTGTTGTCAGAGCCCTCTTTAACCGCTGAAAAGCATCCTCACAATCAACGTTCCAATCCAAGTTCAGATTATTCTTCATCAGTATGGTGAGTGGGGATGATATCCTTGAAATGTCTTTAATAAACTTCCGAGAGTAGCACGCTAAACCAAGAAAACTTTTCAACTTCGTTTCATTCTATGGAGCTTTCCAAACTTGAACTACAACTAATTTTGCAGGATCCACTGTTATCCCTTCCTTGGAGACCAGATGCCCTAAAAATTTCACTTCCTTTCTACAAAAGTGGAACTTGGAGAATTTCGCCTTAAGTTGGTGTGTTTTGAGAGTCCTTACGACTTCTCCTAAATACAGGGCATGTTCTTCTTCATTCTTCGAGAAAATCAAGATGTCATCAACAAAGACCACAAAAAATTTATTCAGAAACTCCCTAAAACACTCAACTCATAAGATCCAAAAAATATGCGAATGCATTAATCAACCCAAAAGGCATGACTAATCACTCAAAAAAACCATCGGGAGTTCTGAAAGTAGTCTTATCTATACTGTCCTCGGCCACTCTCAACTGATGAAATCCCGTAGCCAAATCTAACTACGAGAAAACAGATGCACCAACAAGCTGGTCAAACAGATCATCAATCCTCGGGAGTGGGTGGCTATTCTTCTTAGTGAGCTTGTTCAACTCCCTGTAATCCACGCATAAGCAAAGCGAGCCATCCGCCTTAGTCGCGAAAATGACTGGAGCACCCCATTCCTATATGCTTGGTCTATTAAACCCTTTCTCAAGTAGCTCCCCTACTTGATTGCTGAGCTCCCTCCTTTCTCTAGGGGCCATGCGGTGCACAGGCAATACAACTGGCTTTGCATTGTCCACCAAGTATATCCGGAAATCAACCTCGCGCCTTGAAGGCAATCCCAGAACCTCCTCAAAAACATTAGGATACTCATAGACAACGGGTATAGATTGTAAATAATCTACGGAAGCCTCAAGAGTTTCTAGGAAACTAAGCATAACAGACCCCTTAATGTCACAAGAAATCTCGTGAGTCCTCCCATGGCAAGTCAAAAGTTTATCGAACCTCCTCTCATAGTTTCGAATGGCACCATACATGGCTGCCCAATCTATCCCTAGAATCAAACTGTAGCCCATGAAATCAAGCACATATGCGTCGCACTCAAACTCGACGCCCAACACAGATATCCTCAAATCCCAACAAATCATAGACAAATGAGCCGTGCCACCAATGGGGTTTGAGACAGCAACAGGATCATAAACAATACTATTACTAGGGTGTAGAGACTCAACTACAGAATCAGGTATAAAAGAGTGAGAAGCACTAGAATAAAAAAGAGTCCTAACTAGATGATCGGAAAGAGAAATCAAACTTTAAACAGAAACGTTCCTATCTCTGTCCGGTCAGCTAGCCTGAAAAGCTTGCACTTTCCCTCTAGAAGGTCCTGCCCTCTGCCCCTATCCTTGCTTCTTCGGGCATCCCCTACTATATTGTCCAGCTTCAATGCAGTTGTAACAAGAATTCTTCCTCTTTCTATAATTCTTGATCACATGAACCAAGCTTCCACAACCATGACACTTCTTCTTATTCTGAGCTTGTCATTCTTTCCATCTTTCTTTTGTTGTTCTTTCTTAGGCCACACCTTCTTGTTTTGAGCCTCATCAGTTTTTGCCTCTTTCTTTTCGTCTATCTCTTCTTCATTCATCAATGCCATATGAACGAGCATCTCGAAAGTTGCTCCCATCGGAAGATGAGACACAACCAGTCCATGTAGGGGTTTATTCAATCCTCTTGCACATTTCAAAGCTTTTTTGAATGGAGTATTCACCAACTCTAGATCAAACGGTGGTAACTGGTTGAACTTATTGACATACTCTTTGACCGACATGCCTCCTTGCTTAAGTGCCAGAAACCTCTCCATCTGCATACTCTCTTCTGCTCGAGAGAGGAATTTCATCTCAAACCTATGACGAAAATCAGGCCATGTATCTACTAGGCGCCGTGCTTGCGTCACTTCCCACCAGAATGAAGCCTCATCTTTCAGTTGCCATGCGGAAAACTGAAACATCCTACGGTCATCAACCTAGAAAATCCCGAACAAGGCCTCTGTCTCTTTAAGCCATTTCCGTGCTTCCACAGAGCTTTTCGTTCCACGGAATGGATTTCCGCCCATAGCACAGAAGTCCTTACATATCCTAAAGAAATTATCCGCTTGCGGAGGAGGGGGAATAACGGCTGCAGCTGGGGGAGAGTGTCCGCTTGGCCTTTGGCAGGCACCGTAGCCTCAAGGTATCTACGGAACCAGGCCGGTATCTGAACGCCCTCCGGAAGATTCGGTTCTACAGACATGTTGAAAAAAAAGAAAAGGGCTCAAACAAAGAGTCGAAAGATTTTTATATGGCTTTGGGGAAAATGTTTTTCAAAAACAGACCTTTCTTGTAAAAACATTCTCTTTTTGAAAGCTTTTTGAAAACGATTTTAAAAATCTTTTATCCGATCTTCTAACCTTCAGTTTTGATACCAAATGTGATGAAAGACGTCTGTTAAAGTCACTCTTTATCCGAATTCATTAAGTTTCGCGAAGCGTTACAGGTAAACAGATACAGAATTACACAAGACGGATATAAAATAGCAGTGGAAATATAATGCTTTATTTTCCAAAAGAAAATACCGTGGTCCAATAATCCAGTTACAACATCAATCTGAAATATTGAAAACCAATTACATCAAATTAAAGTATCTTCCTTGTACTGAAATCATCAGAGTACATAAATATAAATCCATAGTCCCCAAAAACGGCCATAAGAAGGTAGACAGGTAGTAAAAGTGATACCGACACAATCGGCTCCCAATCAAGCCTGATATTCACACTCCAAAACGGGTCAGTGGCGAGTCAGTGGCGAGTCCAGTGACTTTTAGCATATAAAGAGATAAAAGTAACAAGACAGTAAATAAACTAGATAAGAGATAATAGAAGTATATAACAGGTATAAACAGGATGAATTGTGCTTCTCAAACACTTTCTCTACACCAACACTAGTATATCGCATTAAGTATTTTTTCAACTACTTAACCAAAACAGAATGATCCCAATCATAGCATAAATGATAGACCTAGGTGTACTCATAGCAACGGGCTTTACCCTAAACAGAATAACATGTACCTAAACAGAATATAACGGATAATACCCCAAACAAAAATAACAGGTACCTAAACAGAACTAGAAGTACCCAAATTACTACCCCCACAATCGGCTCCCTACCACATAAATACCCTGTTCCGACCCCATAGTAGGGTGTATTACTTACTAAAGTGACAACCGTCAGAAGAACATAGACATATTTACAGGTGTTATGGCGTCTTATTTTCTAGACAGACCGGGTCCATGCACGCACATGACTACGTTGGAACACGCCATAAGAGCTCCTCATCTGAAATGAATCTCTTACAATCAATCCCAGTAAGCATGCCCTGACCCCTACCTAGTGTGGTGTCCTCCTTTAATACCATAACGGGTTACTGGTTAATATAGGTCCAACACAACAAATGACATAAGCACCCTTGGACTTGCATCTCCAATCAACAAGGCTATACATAGGCTAAGTTTTACAAAGGTTATAGTGTCCCTACAACCCCACCAGATTTACAAGTTTACTTAACCCCCGCCCCCAACAAATCAAGTAGAATACATAGATGGCATACAGTTCCATTTAGATGTTCCCTTAATCTTTGCATTAAGCCTACATGTTTCCATATTCATACACCCATATTTTCGTTATATTGCATACTATAAGTTATGCCCCAAACTTTAGTCATATTCATAGTACAGGTAAGCCCCCAAATTACCATTCCCAATTAAACCCAATTTCGTTCATACATGTATTTCAGCGTTATCGGCCTAGGCTCGAAGGTAGCCTGGCTATAAAAACAAAAAGGGAATGAAGGAGGAATAAGATAAGAAATATGCATTAATAACAGAGATAGACATAGAAATAGGCATATAGAAATAACTGAACAAAATAGGTGTATGGCAAGTTTCATGTCAATTTAGCAGATCTGTTTAAACACTAAACAACTTCTTAACAGGCATAAGATTTAGATCTGGTTTATTAACATGTCAAAATTACATGTTAAGTATTTATATCTAAAAGAAACATGAACTCAAAGAGATTGGATCTAAAGAACTGAGAAAAGAGTGTTGACGTTGTAGTAGAGATTCATGTATACCCATGTGACAGCCCGCCCAGAACCAGCCGACATCTCTTCTTTGAAATGCGTTGTGCCAATGTTCAACTAGCACGGCACGACCGTCAAAAGAAAAAGTGTTTGAAACTATTAACTAACAAAGAACCTGTAGTATATCTCACAGCGCATGGAATAAAATATAATAATAACATAACTTGACATAAAATAGGTGAGACAGTGTATAAGCTGAAAAATAAACAATCATAACAGCGGAATCCAAAATACAACTTATGATCCAAATCATTATTACAACATCAAAATACTGTCTCTAAAGCAAAATAGAAAGGGTACACTACTAATGCCCAAGCAGTGACCAGCAACAACACGGAGAATATATGTAAATAGTACGTGGAAGCCTCCTGCTCGTCTCCGGACAGCTACTCGTGCATACCACCTAACATGTCTCTAGTCTGCTCATTTAGGAGCACCCAGAGTAATAAGAAGAGACATAAAACTCTAGATCAGACAAAAGTCTGGTATGAGCGATAGCAGTAAAATAGAACAATGACAGGTATAAATAGTCATACCTGAACCTGGACCTGCAACCAAAGAATTAGCATAACAGGATGTACATTACTCTAAGGTAACACTAACATATAGCGTAAAAATAATAATATGGGAGTGTGCATGACATGGTGATAGCAAACATCAAACATGGCAACCATCCTCACATCTCTCCCTTAGTGCATAAAGCATGCGATATCCACCACTTTGGTCACCTAATCCTTTGCAACGATCACTTTGCCCTTGGGAGTCAAATGAGCCTATTGCACTGATCCATAGCCACTAATCCTTCTCTCAGTGGTGATCCAAAATTATGGATATCGATAACCCCTTTGCACACGTCCCGCAGCAAAGCCCAACTCATGAAATTAACTCGTTGGTTCCATCTAGATCCTGAGTTCTAACTCCCTATTTGGACTACATTTTCATCTCGGGTATTGGTCTCTTCCAGTTCGCGGTTCAGTTTTCATTCAGTTCGTGATACGCCACAACTCGCGGTTCGGAGTATTCTCGGCTCGTGATTTGGGGGCGGCTCGTGGGTCCCATTCGGATCCGGTTCGTGATCTCTTGCTTATGGCATCGGTCCATGGCTCGCTCATGATCTCGGTTCGTGGGTCATGGTTCTTCCACCGGTTCGTGAGCTTATGGTCAGAACGGTTCTTGGTGATTCCTCCTGTTCGTGGCTCATCATTCCTTCGGGTCATGGTCCCTAGTCCTATGCTGGGTCGTTCGCCATAGCCATGAGCTGGGTCGGCTCGTGGAACTTGAGCACGAGCTGTTCATGGGGAGGGGGTGCTTCACGAGCAGGTCAAGTCTGATCAATTTCCTACAACTTTCCAACAAGCTATTTACGCCATACGATGGCGTTTTGGACCATCCTAACTTTTCTATGCAATCACAAATCATACCAAATAGTATTAGCAACATGTGTAATCAACCATAAACACCAAAACAACAATTCAACATGTTAGTATGGATCAACAATACCCAAAACCATGATTTCCCCCTTAATCCCCTTAATCATGTTTAACCATACGATTAGCAAACTTAATTCAAATTAACCCAAATTTTTACTAGTGACATAAAATATTATTTAAGAATTTCTACATATTTTTCTAGATTTTTATAATGCATGATTTCACTAATTATCACTAATCACCCCTAATTAGCAATAATTAGTGAAAAGCAATGCAAATCACTCACCTTAGACACAAATAAATCTTAGATATGAAAATATCTCTGATTTGGTATGGATCCCAGTATATTACAGCAGATCTATCTCTGATTTGATGCTATTCCGACTTAATTGATGTAGATTTGGCTAATATATGACCAGAAATTGATTAAAGATGAATTTAAAAGGTGGAGGCCATTGTCAGGTTTCAAGAGATGTAAGTAGCGGCTAGAAAACTGAATAAAACTGATTTACTAAACCCTATCAACCTCCCCATAACCCTTATCCTGAAATGGTTTATGGGCCTAACTGCTAATCACCCTATTTGGCCCGACTAAGCTGTTTTTCACCTTATAAACATTATTTCAGCCATATCTCCCAAACGGAATGACTGTTTGATTAATGTGACCACTATATGGAAAGGTAAACCATCATCCAAATCCAATGGAAGTGATTTAACATCAAAATTCCTAACCAATAAAAAGTTATAGGCGAAAAAAGATTCTCCAAGGGCAAAACAGTCATTTAAAATTCGGCAAAAATATTGAACATGGGAAATGACCCCAATAGCCATTTCCCAAAGTTGCACGACCATATGACTTCATATGAAAAAGAGATAAATATTATATGATCCTCCGATACGTATAATGTGGGTCGTTACACTCTTCCCCCCTTAAGAAATTTCACCCCCAAAATTCCTTAACTAAAACATATAAAGGATGTCGCATGCCTATCATTCATTTGCAATAATTAAACATGCACAACAAGTGTATCCTAACATGCGGTTTACTAATAAGGGAGTACTACATCGATATTAAAACCGTGCCAGGTAAAAAGCCCTGGATATGACTTCCTTATGTTCTTCTCGGTTTACCAAGTACAGTCATTCTCATTTTCACACCACTTCATATACAGTTCTGCTAACTTTGCTGCCGCTCTAACCGACTTGACGGGTGTAAACCTTGCACTTTTGGTCAATCGATCCACAATCACCCAAATACTATCACGGTTGGATCTAGTCCTTGGTAAACCATCGATGAAGTCCATTGAGACTTGTTCCCATTTCCATTCGTGAATTTCCAACAGTTGTAACAAACCACTAGGCTTCTTTTGGCCAGCTTTAACTAACTGAAAATTCATGCCTTTGGAGAGAAACTTCCCAACGTCCCTCTTTATCCCTTTCCAGTGGTAGGTTTGCTTCATGTCTCGATACATTTTGTTACTATCGGGATGTATAGTCAATTTCGAGTGATGATATTCTCTAAGCACTTCATCTCTCAATCCATTAACGTTGGGTACAGCTAGTCTCCCATTCTTTTGAAGCCATCCTTCTCTATCAAGTCCATACTTGTTCATTTTCTCACCATCGATATTCATCTCTTCCTTGGAGTTGATTTCTATTAGGTTAAAATCGTCCCTCTGACTGGAACCAATCCGCTCAATCAAAGTCGGTCTAATCGTCAAACTTGCTAACATCTCTGGACCCAATCCATACTTAGGTCTGAAATCATATCCAACGATATACTCCAGTTGCTTACATTCAAGAAACATAGCATATAAACTGGCATGTCTCCTATTCAAGGCATCAGCTATCGCACCTAGTTCGGTAGTACAGGTTTCCTTGTATACCATCATCTCTTCATTTCCCATTGCCAAAATCCTACAGGTAATATCCTACTCAAGAGAAGAAAAATAGGAACAACCATATCAACCATCAACAAGTCCTATCTATCACCTGCTAAAGCCATTTATACGTCGATACTCATATGACTGGTCCAACCAATATCAAGGGTCCATGGAAGACCCAACTCCAAACGGACTACCGCACGACCAATGTACACTTATCCTCCAAGGATAACTAGATCACGTCGAATGGATCCAAGGTAAATGGGTGACCCTAGATACCCCTACTTCTAGTCCACCTAGAATACTCCAAATTATCGACGATTCTTTGTCAACCCATCAGAAGAGCTATCCACAACTCCGTCTTCAACTCGATTCCTACCCAAGTCAATCCATTATCTTGCAGCCTTCTCGAGTCCCACTCGAGTCATCTCATAGCCCTATCGAGTCCAACTCGGGGCAGTCCATATCATCGAACAGTCTTACCATGTCACGGATGACCATCAGTTCTTGAGTAAACTAAGACATCATTCAATGGAAATCACAACAACTACTTATATCTCATGCAAACGATCATAGTCAAACTCGACATTCCCCAAGCACAAGCCCCAAAGGCCTAAACAAATATCAGACAAGCACTCAAGGAACATCTCCTCCGAATCCAGACAATCTATGTGAGATGATATGAACAAAACAACCAAACACTCGAGCACTCATAACTAACTCTGGCTATCCTCGCCAATCCTGCTTCGAAACTATCGTTTATCATGTGACGGCCCATGCCATATGTCAAGGGTAAATAGCAACCCCAGTTCTAACCAGACCACTCCACGCCCAACGTACACTTGCCTCCTAGAAACAACTAGAACTTACGACAACGATAATATCTAAATTTCCCCAACTTCAGTTATCATCGCCGATACTAGGTAGGTACCTTATACCACCTTATACCCTTGGAACCAACCGACTCCCAAAATAATTCCAAACCCAGTAAGGCCCAGAACAAAGCAATCACGAGCAAACATACATCCATGACTCGTTAAGACCATATTACAACAAATCATACTAAGGCTAGTCGAACCACCAATCGGTTTCATCACAACCAAAGGTCTATCGACTATCTCGGGTTCCAATCCCAAACTATCTACTAGGTCACTAAATATGAAGGAATGGGAAGCCCCGATATCAAACAACACTCGAACTGGAACATCATAAATAGAAAGCATACCTTGAATAACGACACCCTTTCCCTTCTGCGATGCAGTTGGGGCATTCGACGAAGAAGGAGCAGCATTGATAGTTTTTCCTTTCACGATCTGTTTCTCCTTTGGAGGTTACGAACAATTATCCTTATGATGCCCGCTTGGCCACAATTGAAGCACTACCTTTCCCTAGGCTTTTCCCGACAATCTCTGGCATAGTGGCCCTTCTTTCCACAACTAAAGCACTCACCATCTTTCTTATTCTTCTTATTCTGGCCATCCTGGGTTTGGTTCTGTTTCCTCTTATTCTACGACTTTTCCTTGCCTCCACCGCTTGCTTGCGGTTTCGGCTCCCCTACAGATGCAATAGCATCTTCGGTCTTTGACTTAGGGTAAAGACTCTCTGATCTCAATGCTTTCCCTACAATAGACTCGAACGTCTTATCAATGTGGTTTATATGCCTTTCCCTCAAGTACCCATCTAAGCCAGTTATAAACTCTCGTTCTTCCTCTCGGCGATGTCGATAAGAGATAATCCATATTTCGATATGGTATCGAACTCAACAATATACTTAGAGGCTACCCTACCATTTTGCTTAAGCTTTAGAAATTTCCTGAACAACTCTGATTTCTGAGCAACTGGGATAAACTTGTCACTAAAGCAAGTCTTAAATTGTTTCCAGGTAACTTGATCCTCAGGAGTAGCTTCTTTGATAGCATTCCACCAATTCATAGGTCATCCTTGAAGTTAACGGGATGCAAGCTTCCTCTTCATTGCGTCTTCGATTCCCAAATCCTCGAAGATGCGCTCACAACTATCCAACCAAACTTGAACATCCGTAGTCGATTCCGTTCCGTGGAACGACTTCCCACCAAGGCTCGTATAATCCTTGTTAAGCTTGGCGAAATCAGTTCAAGATGCCTGCACTACTGCGCCATCACTGTTAGCAGCATTAGGAACTGCTCCCCGAGCATCCCTAAGCATCTCTCGCATGAAGGTAGTAAACATTGTCCTTATATCAGGGACATTCCCATTGTTAGCCCCTGAACCCTTACTCCTCGTATATCGGCTCATCATTCAATCTGCAAAGAGAAAATGATTAACCATCTCCTTTGTAGTGCAATGCGACTTCATCCTTAGATATACTAATAGTACTTATATAGCTTTTGAAAACCAAAATATCATAAATACGCGCTCTCATATACGTGTACTATCTCTCCCTGATGTCTTCCCCTAGGTTAACAATGCAACCTAGGCTTTGATACCAAGTGTGACAGCCCGCCCTGAACCAGCCGACATTTCTCCTTTGAAATGCATTGTGCCAATGCCCAACTAGCATGGGACGATGGTCAAAAGATAAAGGGTTTGAAACTATTAACTAACAAAGAACCTGTAGTATATCTCACAGCGCATGGAATATATAATAATAACATAACTTGACATAAAATAGGCAAGACAGTGTACAAGCTGAAAACTAAACCATCGCAGCAGCGGAATCTAACATATAGCTTATGATTGAAATAATTATTACAACTTCGAAATACTATCTCAAAAGCAAAAAATTGACCTGCAACAACATAGGGATAATTTATGCAAATAGTACTTGGAAGCCTCTTACTCGTCTCCGGACAGCTACTCGTGCATACCTCCTAACCTCTCTCTAGTCTTCTCGTTTAGGAGCAACCAGAGTAATAAAAAGAGACATAAAACTCTGGGTCAGTCAAAAGTCTGGTATGAGCGATATCAGCAAAAAAAACAAAAAAAAACAGGTACAAATAATCATACCTGAACCTGGACCTGCAAGTAAAGAGTTAGCACAACAGGACGTATAGTACTCTAAAGTAACACTAACATATGGTATAAAAAAATAATATGGGAGTGTGGATGACTTGGTGATAGCAAACATCAAACACGACAACCATCCTCACATCTCTCGCTCAGTGCGTAAAGCATGTGATATCCACCACTTTGGTCACCCAAACCTTTTCTACAATCACTTTGCTCTTGGGAGTCACAGTGAACCCATTGCACTGATCCATAGCCACTAATCCTTCTCTTAGTGGTGAACCAAAACTATGGATATCGATAACCCCATTGCACATGTCCCGCAACAAAGACGAATTCATGAAGTTAACTCATTGGTTCCCATCTGGATCCTGAGTTCTAACTTCCCATTTGGACTACCTTTGCATCTTGAGTTTTGGTCTCTTCCGTTTTGTGGTTCATTTTCCATTCAGTTCGCGATACGCCACAACTCGCGGTTCGGAGTATGCTCGGCTCATGACCCCATTCGGGTCATGATTAGGGGCGACTCATAGGTCCCATTTGGATCCGGTTCATGACCTCCTGCTTGTGGCATCGGTCCGTGGCCCGCTTGTGATGTCGGTTCGTGGGTCATGGTTCTTCCACTGATTCGTGAGCTTCCGGTCGGATCGGTTCGGGGTGGCTCCCTCTGGTTCGTGGCTCATCACTCCTCCTGGTCGTGGTCCCTAGTCCCAAGCTGGGTCGTTCGCCATAGCCATGAGCTGGGTCGGCTCGTGGAATTCGACCACTAGCGGTTCATTGGGAGAGGGTGCTTCATGAGCGAGTCGGGTCGAACTAATTTCCTATAACTTTCCAACAAGCTATTTACACGAATACGCTATACGACGGCATTTTCGACCATCCTAACTTTTCTGTGCAATCACAAATCATACCAAATAGTAGTAAAAACATGTATAATCAACCGTAAACACCAAAACAACAATTCAACATGTTAATATGGATCAAACATACCCAAAACCATGATTTTCCCTTTTATCCCCTTAATCATGTTTAACCATACGATTAGCAAACCTAATCCAAATTAACCCAAATTTTTACCAGTGACATAATATAATATTTAAGAATTTCTACATATTTTTCCAGATTTTTATAATGCATGATTTAGCTAATTATCACAATCACCTCTAATTAGCCATAATTAGTGAAAAACCATTCAAGTCACTCACTTTAGCCACAAATAAATCTCAGATCTGAAAATATCTCTAATTTAGTACGGATCCCAGTGTATTCCAGCAGATCTACATCTGATTTAATGCTATTCCGACTTAATTGATGTAGATTTGGCTAATATGTGCTAGAAAGTGATTAAAGATGAATTTAGAAGGTGGAGGCCATTGCTAGGTTTCAAGAGATGTAAGTGGCAGCTAGAAAACTGAATAAAACTGATTTCCCAAACCCTATCAACCTCCCCATAACCATAATCCCGAAATGGGTTATGGGCCTAGCTGCTAATCACCCTATTTGGCCCGACTAAGCTATTTTTCACCATTCAAACCTTATTTCAGCCATATCTCCCAAAAAATAAGTCCATTTGATTAATTTGGCCATACTACAGAAAGGTAAACCATCATTCGAATCCAATGGAAGTGGTTTCCTGGCAAAATTCCTTACCAATCAAAAGTTATAGGCAAAACAAGATTCGCTAGGGAAAAAATGGTCATTTAAAATTCAGCAAAAATCATGAACATGGGAAATGACCCCACCAAAGATGCACAACCATAAGACTTCATATGAAAAAGAGATAAATAATCTGCGATCCTCCGATACGTAGAATGCGGGTCGTTACAACATATAAGCTGTTGTTGAAGAGAAATAGGCTAGTTCAATCCAAGCTGAGGCAACATCTCCTTGTCTCCATTATTTAAGGTGAATATAACAATAGAAATGCGTTCTTATTTATATCTTACCGCCAATGAATCTCATTCAAAAACGCGTCCAGGTTCAGAGAATGAGTCTGCCACAGAACTGGGTGGGTCGACCCTATGGTTCACACACCCTTGTATCGGTCGACCATAGGGTCGACCCCATGGGTGCAATTCGACCTCCAACGGGACGATCTCTCAAGAACTGTGTGGGTCGACCCTAGGGTTCAAACTATTTTGAATATTCTAGATTGATTTGTTTGTATATGTGTGTGTGTGTGTATGTATATATATCTTACTCGTATACAAACTTCAAACCTTAATATCTTCTTCATACAATGCCTGTTTTCCACAACCTTGGAGTCTATCTTAAGTAGCATTCCGAGATGAAAGGCAATGATACAGTCTGTTTCCCTAAATTCCCCATATATAATTAAGTCTACTTTAGTTTATTGACATAACGTCTATTAAAATTACGGGGTGTTACACAAGATAAATCATAACTTATTGCTCTCAAGAACAACCATTAAAAGAGATCACAATAAAGGAAATAGACTCAGAATTTGGCGTAATTCACAATTCTAATTCGTAAGTGCAACCACAATCAAATTCGGGATCCATATTGCTAAACCAAACATATAATTTGTACACTTATTCCTACATGAATAGATAATGGAGAACAAAAGTAACAACCTTGAAATTGGAAGACAACATAGTTAAGCAACTTGTATTCTAATTTTGGCTTTGTTCATGGAAAATTTTGATAACACCCCCTTTGTATGGCTCGATTCGGAGAAACTACGAATACCTAGCCAAATATGGACCACTTTGAAATATGACAACAAAATTTCAAAATGGGCTCCCATATATGGGCATAAATCATCAAGGATGCACCAAAGGGAAAAATTACTACTCAATGTCTAGCATTTATTGTAAAGTTATGAATGCAAACAAATAAACTATATTAAAAATAAAACAATACTACATGTCTAACAATCATATATGTACAATAAGTCATGTGAACTTCATCAATCAAACATACATGGACAATAATAGTAGTCATCAAAAATAAGATCCATGTCTAATCAAGCATGCAGGATATTATCCTAACTACTTTGAGACATCAAAGAGGTCATCAACTTTATATATGACTTGAAAATTTTGGTTACCACCATACCAGGAATAAGGAACATAAATCCAACATCTTTTTTCAAGGAATCGAATATTACTTGAGTGCTATCGTACAATCCTCATCCCTTTGTCTATTTATCGATGAAAACCATCGATAATTATTTCTACATCAAGTCACGAATCTCAAGTAGTTATATGGGACTAGTTGATGCTTTCTACTCAGTATTACTAACTGATCATTCCTTAATCTTGATATGAATTCTCGGTCACTCATGTCTAACGAAGACGGGTCAAGGAATGCCTCTTTCATATAGATCTAACCATCAAGGACAAGTTTGCACTACATGACTCCAAGTTTTAGTGTCATAATTAGTAAAAGAAAACACCACTAATGGGATAGCACTCCTAAACTAATAGATCTCTTTCAACCATAGCAACTGCACGAGGAGGCTAGGAGCTTTAACCTTTGCTACTGATGAAGGTTGGGATCACTCTTAGAGAAGAGAATACCTAATAATGGAACATCACTAAACAACTCTAGCTCCTTCCATAATGAATAGTGCCTCCAAATCTCCAAAGAGAACTCTATCGCCATCGATTTCAAATCGAGAGTACGAATAATCCTTCTCATGCAGTTTTGGTCGTCGATTAAAGATGCGATAATCTCCCTTTCAACATAAAAAACACACAACTTAATCAATATAAACAAGTAAATGCTATCGAGTCCTCATTATGAAAAGGAACGGGCGATGTCGATACACTCACCAACTCCTTAATCAGGCTTCAAATCTGCAACTCCCGTGGGTCAATTTATTCTTCAAACTTTTTTTACCTTCGAAGAATCAATAATGACATTCCACTCAAGGCAACATGACCCAAGAATATCACATTCCTCGTGTCAAAATGAAATCTCATAACATGCTCCAAGAAATTAAAAAAGTGTCGACTACGGGTCAACTCGAATGGCATAACTAACCAATCAAAATCAGAGCAGCCTTTAGAAGATCGAGGCATACCATCCAACTATATCAGTTAAATCCACTCAAAAAGTCCAACTAAGATAACACCATCACAAAATATATATGATATGACAAGTCATCAACAAATGAATGGATACTTGCATGTATCCCACTCCATATCTAGCATATGTCCTAAGGATATTAATATTGATTCAACATCTAAAACTAGATTGATATAGAATTAAACTCAATTATGATAGTAATCTGGTCATCTGGTTCAGTTTACGGTAATCAACACACATTCTAAGGGAACCGTCTTCCTTCATTGTGAATATTACAAGTGCACCCTACTCGAATATACTTATCTGAATGAAACCTATTTCCAAAAGATTTTTTACCTGCGCCTCGAGCTCTCTCTACTCTGTGGGTGTCATCCTTCTCATAGGCATCATTATTGGTCTAGTATCCTACATCAGTCAATACAAAATAAAATCTTTTTACGTGGTGAAAATCTGATCGCTTCTTCTGATAGCTTCAGATACTCTCTGGCGGTTGGTACTTTCAACGACTCATCGTTTGGAACATCGAGCAATTGTAAAAAATGTAAATCGCCTTCTCAACTGCAAACATCCTAACATTACCTTATGCTCATCACATACCCCTATCGTCATCTATATCCTCTAACAATTTACCATAGCTTTGTACTTACTCAGCCTGTAGCACCCCATAAAAATATAACCCTGAGACATAGGCAATTAAATAAAATATAAAAAATAATAATTTTGCATAGTCGAGAATTTGGCTACAAAAATATTACTATTGTATTTGTGGAGAAATTCTAATCCATTTTCATATTTTGTTCATCGAAAATGGAATCCATAGAAAAGGTTATTAATGAAACAAGCTGTACGTCAAATATATACACACAATATTTAAAATTCAAACTGATTAAATATAAATCTAGAATATAAACAAGTATTAGTTGGTATAAAATAATATTCCTTAGTGGTTTGAAATTGTATGTTGATGTGTGTGTGTATGTTTGTAAGGGGACAAGAACAAACAAGAAACGAAAATAATCAATTGGTTTAAATATAATAAATAATACAGATTAACGCACATGGGAATTGAATTCTCTGGCGACCCCAAAAGAGGGATCGCCCGCCCTTATAGAAAGGGGGTCGACCTGGTGGTCGAGCACCCTTCTATAGAGGAGGTCGACCGCCATAAAGGGTGATGCATGGAGAAGACTATTTTTTGGGATTTATATATTGTTTTGCTTTAAATGGATTATCTAGATTAGACCAAACTAGTCCTATGGTCCATATACATACTAGCAACTATAAATAGACCCCCTTAGACTCTCACCAAACCTAACATTTTATTCTATTTCTTGCATCCATCTTATCTCTCCACTATTTCTTAATTCCATAAGAAAGGTTTGGCTTCTTCTTTTCCTCTAACCTATATTCTATCTTTTCTAATCTAAATCCACATATAAATTCACAAATTAGGAATAATACATATATATATATATATAAGATTCTAAATATAGTTCTTATATATGTATATATATATATATGGAACATTTGGAGGATGTTGGTTCAAATGCTAAGATCCAGATTATTGATATATTCCACACTAAAATCGCCATTCTTTCTTTCCTACCACTGTGAGTGGAAATTATATGAGTTTGCAATTCCTTAGGTCTTATTAGTGTAAATTTAGATCATTATGCCTAAAGGAATTTGGATTTGAACAAAAACAAAATAATAAAAATCCTTCAAATTCTTTATTGTTGTTACTTGCAGAAATGGTCAATCAATTTTGTATTTCGGGATTTAATTTTAATGTAACGAAAGATAGGTGTTTGGGTGTTGTACAATCTCTGAAATTTTTCTGATTCACTTGTTTATTATAGATATTTTGTAACCGTGTATACTAAAGCATAAGGTTTGAGTATTGTGGAATTAATAGATTAAAGCATCTATTTTCAATATATCATTTGAATGTATTGCTCACAAAATTGTAAAATTCTTATGTTTTGTATTTTGAAACATGTAAAAGTGAAGTAGTACCAAAAAGTAAGTTTTACATATATAATTAAATAATTACAACTTGTCAGTCTTTTGTTGTTAAGATAATTATTCAAATGTTGGTTCTAAGTTATATATATAGGTTTTTAATTACCTTTTATTTATTGAGTGTGAATATATATATATATATATATATATATATATATATGCGCCATGTGGTGAGGTTAATTAAATAAACTTATATACCATGATTATATTTTTAGGATTGACATTTAAAAGAAATCAGGATGTTTATTAACATGCGCCTGATTTACGTTCATTTATTATTAGCGTAATTAACGTATTACTACCGCGTCTTAGATTGTATTAAATAGCATAAAAAATGCCTTAAGATAGGAGGGTATAAATTTAAAATGTCCCCAATAGGAATTTTTTAAGTGTGTGGGTTAATGCCTTGTATTATTATTAATGATACATAAACACGAGGTTAACCATTACTTATAGCATAAGTTTGCTCGGAATTGACAGGAAAATCCAGCATCTACAAGTTATCTGGTTAATGTGAGGTGTAACAACCCTATTTTTTAACAAACAATAATTAATTAATTAATTGAAGATTAAACTGATAAAATAAATATTAATCAAAAAATTAATGAGAATTGAGCAAAAATAATTTCATCCTTACGTTCGTTATGAAATTCTAATTTAGATAGACTTTTAGTTCGTATAAATCGATTAAAAACGAAGAAGTTACGGTTGTTTAATGATTATACAAAAATTTAGAAAATAAAACAATATAAGACGAGTAGACCCCTGTGTCAACCCATATAAGGGTATTGGTCGACCCCTATGTCGACCCATATAAGGGTGTGAGTTAACTCAGACGTGGCCTAGCAAAGTTGTTTGCCAGGCATGATTTCGACAGTTCGGGCTCTGTTTTTTGTTTTGCTTCCAGATCCTTCTTTTAATCTAATGGTCTAAAATCTAAATATAAAATTTAATGAACCTGGACATAAATTCCAATAAACTTGGACACCCTAGCTCTATTATAAATAAGCCCCCAAAACCTAACCTAATCTTCACTACTCCATTTCTCTAACCCCCTCAAACAACGCTCTTCTCAAATATAATTTTAACGAAGTATTTGGGACTAGTTCTACACATATTTCTTGGGGAATATTTATAGATAGAGAGGATTACCGAGGCCTTTTGGATTTGCTTAAACTTTATGTGAGTATTCTTGTGACTTTAGGAATTCTTCCAAGTTGAGGTTAAAATTAATATAATAGTTAATACAGTGTTCTCAGATCTAAATCTTTTTGTAGTTATACACCGATCTTGATTATTTGTTGTTTATTTACAAATCTAGCTATCCCTAATCTTTTCTCTACAAATAATTCTTGTGATCCGAGTTTTTGTTTCCTGTTCTACCCTTTTTCTCTATTGCAGTGAAACCATTGCTGTAATTTATTTCAGTTATCTACAGTCATGTTCTTCATCTGACATTTTATTGAAGCTCTATAATTAGCCCTATTTTTATTTTAGATCTATTTCTTTCCATATGAGCGAAGGCCATATAAGACCCTAAGTCATTTGCTTTTTATTTCTAACATTGAATGTAGGCCTTTTGAGCCTAAACCTTTCATTTTTTGTTGTTGCATAAATTGAGTTAAACCACGAAATGGGACGATTATAGCGCAATTGCACAATAATAAGAAAATGCGTAAATAGGAATAATTGGGGCTTAGTGAAATTTTATACAGTAATAGGTGTAAAAGAGGCATGTTGAAATCTGATTAAAAGATGTCTACAAATTATAATATTTGGAAGATAATGAAATTTGAAAAAAAAGTGAATTTTTGGACATTTGGAAATTAATGAATACTACATTTAGATAATGGACTGTAAATTGGAATGAATTGCACTTAATTTGACATTAAGTAACCTATATTTGATAAACATATTAATTGGGATGAATTGCACTTAATTTGACATTAACTAACCTATATTTGGAAAACATGTTAATTGGAATGAGTTATACTTAATTATACGTTAAAAACATATTATTACAAAACATGCGAACTAGTATACACTTATTAAGTAACTTGTAACTATAAGACATCTGGATAGTGATGTATTGGACTTGACTGGACAATAAGTGACAAGGGGGAAATGGTTGTAGATTACATTCGTTAGTTACAACTTAGAAAAATAACAAGTAGTTATATTGGGCCTATTAATAAACTTAAATGTATTAAGTTAAATTTCTGTAATTTATAAGCAGAGATAGAAGTCCATTCCAATCATTGGTATAAGGGACTCGTAGATAGGAGTCCATTCTATTGAGATATATCGGGATCATGGGAAGGGGTTGTATAAGAAGATTACATTAAGAATGTTGATTACAACTAGGAATGTAACGTGAGGTTATATCGGGCTTATTAATGAACTTAAACGTGTTAAGTTAAAATCCTATGATAAATAAACTAAGTGGTCCATTTAGGTGAGATATAATGGGATCGTAGAAATCCTTGTTATATCTTGGGGACCAGGTCTAAGGGTGACTTATGTCAAATTCTTGCTTGTATGGAACCCTTATTAATAAGTATCCCTGTTGTTGTCATCTAGATCCTCACACTAGGTAGAGGCTAGGGCACGCTTTATTGATCTGGATAGCAAGAGGTTCAAAACGAGGTCAATACGGGCACGTTCCGGCAGATCGATGAGAGTGCATTGTTACAAAAAGGGAAGATAAGATGCTGTAATGCTTGCGATTAAGGTTGTTTCTTTTTAGCTGATGGGTTCGGGACTCATAACCTAGAATTCCATAGATGGCACAGGTTATTCACATCTGGAAAGTCGATCGATGGGTAGAATTAGGAAAATCCTTCCTAATTACCAATTTCTGTCCGAACCTATAGAAGCGCAAAATGGTCAGTCAGTTTTAGTACGATCAATACTATCATCATTGTCTTTTTTGATAAGAATAACCCATCCTTGTTATCAATTCATATCAGTTATTATTAACTTTTAGTTGTGCATAAACACTTACCCTTTTATGATGCTAGAATCATTATTTATCTCTTTTTCCTTGACTTAGCAGTCAAGCTGGTAATCATGGAAGCTGATCAGGCTTAACACCTGACCCTTTTTCTTTCTTCCTTTATCTTTTCTTTCCCCCATGCTTATAAGGAGAAAGTGTATAGTTTATATTTCTTTACTGGTTTTGTCATAAAGGATTTCTGCGAAAGACGGATTACCCTCTGTTCTTTTTCTTAGGTTAGGTTGTATCTTTTTGACTATTTGAGGGATATTATTATTTTACTCTGATGTTGTTTTTGACTGAGATTTTGGGACATAAAACTTTGTACTATTCAGTTAATTGAAACAAAGATGGTTTTTGTTATTTAAAAAATGAAAGTTTTTTATTCCGCTATAAATTTACTATTTTTATATCTTGTGAAATCTTAGTCTTTATGACTTTTATGTCTTTATACCTACAATGTTCCATAATTTCTTTATGAAATCCTCATATAGGTGACTTTAAGGAATGTGGAGTGTTACATTTAGTATCAGAGCCTATAATTGCCAAGATCACTAAAGTTTTGTTCTCAATGAAAAAATTTTAAAAAAATGCATTTTTCAAAAATCAAAAGTTACTTTTGAAAATAAAATATCCCTTGTAGTCAGTTACAAACTTTTGGCTCTTTTAAATTCTTAATCTTTATCTTTTTAGATGAGTTAAAAAGCATCCTATCTAAGCTTTTCTTTATAGGTTAAAAATTTGATTAATGGACAAATCCGTTTAGCTTAGTAGTTGGAAAAGGTCGATGGTAGAAAGAAACTTGTTGCTTGCAAATGTTAAAAAAGGTTAACTGTGGATTGAACAGCCTTATTAGTTAGGTGATAAAAAGGATAGTTTGGAAGTTAAGAATAACCTAAATTGATTGGTTAAGAAAAAGGGATGTGTTTCCATAGTTTGATTTGAAATTAACATAAAAAATGTCAGTACAAGAATTAATGGATTGGTGCGGAATTGGATTTTACCGTATTGCGATCTATCCGCCAACTTAATGATAATAAAAAAGAATATCTTGTAATTACAGATTTCTATAAAATACATTTTTGGTAACCAATCAATTAGGAATTAGTAGAACTTCTGAAATGGTAAATTTAAGGATGGCAAGCAAAAGACTAACATAAATGTTGAAAGGATTATGCAGAAAGGTATTGATCAAAAGTGGTCGAGTAATGGGAGAAGACAAGGGTTGATAAAAGAAAACTTGTTATCTATTTTTAGTTCTTCTAAATTCCCCATTCGGTTTAAGAATACTTTCTCCCTATTCCTTTGATGTATTGGTTAGGATGGCTACGTGGAGCCACAACCACAATGAGAAGAGTTGAGTCTTGTGGAGCATCTGTATTGTAGGCCTAACGAAGCGGAAATTTACTGATATAGTGAATCCCTGAGGGTGTGATGATAGCACCAGTGATTCTTTTGCACTTAGGATTAGTAGTTTTTTCTGAACCTCATAGTGAAATCGGCTTGATTATCTGTGGCGAGTCAGGGTTGAAACTAAAAATCCTGATGTTTGGGGGCATTTCAGGGTATGGGTTGGTTTTAGGTCTAGATAGATCAACCATGTAATTGGTAATCCCAGATTTTTGCACTACTAGCATAACTCGATTGCGGTGCCTATATTCTAAGGTTTTGAAGTAGGAAAATTTGAAGGATGGATTAGTTAGCCAATTGTGGGCTATTTTGACTACAAGAATAAAATGGCTCGGCTAGGTAGTGCGATGGACTAATTTTTGAGACTTCTTGCAACTCTAAAGGTTAGTCATGTTGATATTCCTATTTTCCTTAGTTCATCTCTAGGTAGTATCAATTCAGTTCTCTTTGTGCTATATATTTCGAATATGTTAAGCGGTTGAAACATTTTCTCTAGGAGAGAGAGATTGATTTTTGGATCTATATTTTTAACGACGCTAAATTTGTAGCATTTTGGGTAAAGCGAATGTTTTTTGGGTATAAGTGAGGGTTGAGTTTCATGGTTATGACCAAAATCTTTCCTAATTTGGGTAGTTTTTGAAATTGATTAATGAGCGTAAGCATTCTTGGATTAAAAGCATCATTCGTTTCTATTTTCAAAGATGGATAGTTGCCTTCATTTGGAAATAGTCAAAAGTGAATTGTTTGGAATGGAACATTTCTCTTTACTTATGTGGACGGTATTTCTGGAATGGTAGAGAGCTAGATTTTTCCTATAGCTAGACTTTCTTACTTGTGATTTCTAACAAAATTCTTAGTAGTAGAAAAATAAATATCGAAGAAAAAGTTGTCTATAGCGCGTCCAATTAATTTTTGAACTAGTTATCGTACCTTTTTGGCTAGCTTGTAACTAAGCCTAGTTATTGACTTGTATAGCAAGGAGATTAGTAAAGACTGTGTTGCTGGGATGGTAATCTATGACAGAACGAGAAAACCTTTTTCAGATTAATGCTTTAGTACCAATTCTATTAAAATAACATTGGTTAGAAAATCTATAAGAGTAGTTATCTCGGATTAACGACCATTAGTTTTTTATAAGAGAAGGACTAGTAACTACTATGTAAGAAGTCTAAATTTTAAGTAAGCATAAGTTGTTGGTTAGTTGTTTTCTTACTAGGGATTGGGGATTTAAGACAAGGAAAATATATCGAATATGTTGTTAACAATTTTTGTATTTTTGTAAGTTCAGAGGTTCATGTAACATTAATGGTAATATTTTGTAAATCCAAGAGATTTAACCCAGGATTGTAACTTAAGAATGGATGTGAATTCACCATTTGTTAAGACACGTTATTGCGATTCGATGCTTATCCGAATTTTTTCATTCAGACAAAAGAGGTGGATTTTAGGAGTTCTAATTAAATCTTTATATGACCACAGAACTAAGGAAAGTAACAGGTTTGGTTAATGAATTAGTGAATATAGAAATTTCAAACGGGTGATTGTGTTCCAAAACAAGAGCATATTAAGGAGGTGTTTTATGAAAATTTAAGGAAACGCTTTGAGTCAAAACCCCATATGTATAAGGTTTTAAAGAAATGAGAATTTTGAAAGACTGATATATTTTAATATGAAATTTCTATTTTGGGAATTTCATAAAAACAACTCTATACATATCTCAAAAAGAATTTTTTGGAACTGAGTTCCACCTCATTAAGATTTTTAAAATAAGGTTTAGGAAAATTAGACATATATAAAATGGGGTGGTAGGTAAGCATTTATGGGGTTAGACAATATTAGTGGAATGAACCAAGGAATAAAATAGGTAAAATAAAGACTAGAAATTTGAGGATGGAAAGAAGGAAAAGTATGAGTTTACTTGTAAGATTAAGTAAGTTTATGGATTGGTTCACTTGAGAGTTTCTCCCTGAAGTAACTAAAATGAGTGAGACAAAGAACTACACCAAGGGATTCAAGTTTCTTAGCCGTATTCTTTTGACAAGTATTTCCTCATTGATATTCTACCAATAGCTTCTTGCTTTAATTAGCGACTTCCTTCTAGTATATCCTTGGGAAGGGTAGATCTTAGGATTTGAGCTTATATATGATAGGATATGGATGAAACATGTGGTTGAGACATGTTATGTTTTATGGTTGCACATGGATGCAGTTGTTTGCTAGTGGATGTAGTGGATACATATATATACATTAGGCACTAGATTAGGGATCGGCTGAACTAGGACACTTACATATTACATATGAATGTATGTGAATTTTAATTTATTTTCAATATGGATGAAAAAAATGGTTGAATCATCACTTGGGTGTTGCATTTTGATGGATGGGTGTTGCCCACGTATAGAATTTTATATGTATCATTATGATTCCCTTGCATACATATTGGATACATAGCACAAACTTAATAGCATTAAGGAGGTCGACTGGATCAGTAGATCACTTGATTTTCTCATTAGCTTAAGGACATATACACAACGCCTTTATATATGTTCATACAAAGCATTACAAATTCTAAGGACAATGGATGTCAATGGCTGATGGTTGGGTAGACGGGTGTTAACATTCATAACATTCTTCTAGCCTTGGAGATTTCGGGGACGAAATCCATTAAGGAGGGGAGAATATAAAAAATTGAATTTTTAACAAACAGTGATTAATTGATGAATTAATTAATTGAAGAATAAACTGTTAAAATAAATATTAATCAGAAAAATATTTAGAATTAAGCAAAAATGATATCACTGTTGTGTTCATTATGAAATTCTTATTCAGATAGTTATTTAGTTTGCGTAAATCAGATTTAAAATGAAGAAGTTATGGTTGTTTAAAGATTAAACAAAAATTCAAAAAATAAAATAATATAAGACCCAAGCTGGGTCGACCCAGGAACCAAGTGGGTCGACCCCTGTGTCGACCTACATTTGGGTATGGGTCGACCCAGGACCCAAGTGAGTCGACGCCTGTGTCGACCTACATTTAGGTGTGGGTCGACCCAAACATGGCCAGGCAACATTGTTTGCCAAACACAATTTCAACCGTTCGGGCTCTGTTTTTGGTTTTGCTTCCAAATCCTTCTTTTAATCTAATAGACTATAATCTAAACATAAAATCTAATGAACTTGAACATAAATTCCAATGAACCTAGACACCCTAACTCTATTATAAATAACCCCCAAAACCTAACCTTCATCACTCCATTTCTCTACCGCATTTAAATAACCCTATTCTCAAATATATTTTTAATGGAGTATTGGGGCTTGGTTCTATAGATATTTCTTAGGGATATTCATAGATAGAGAATATTACCAAGGCTTGATGGATTTGCTTAAACTTTATGTGATTATTACTGTGATTACAAGATTTCTTCCAAGTTGAGGTTAAAATTGATATAACAGTTGTTATAATGTTTTCAGATCTAAATCTTTCTGTAGTTATACACAGATCTAGCTTATTTGTTCTTTATTTACAGATCCAGCCATCCTTAATTCTTTTATCTGCAAATAATTCTATTAGTCGAGCTTTTATTTCTTGTTCTTCCCTTTTTCTCTATTTCAGTGAAACCATTGCTGTGATTTATTTCACTTATCTACATCCTTGTTCTTCGTATGACATTTTATTGCTGCAATGTAATTTGCCTTAATTTTATTTTAGATCTATTTCTGTCTATCAAAGCTTAAGCTATTTCCTTTTTATTTCTAACATTGGATGTAGGCCTTTTGAGCCTAAACCTTTCATTTGTTATTTTTTTTTGCGCAAGTTGAGTTAAACCCTGAAATGGGACGATTATAGCGTAATTGCACAATAATAAGAAAATGCGTAAAAGGAAATAATTGGGGCATAGTGAAATTTTATACAATAATAGGTGTAAAGAGGCATGTTGAAATCTGATTAAAAGATGTAATCAATAAGAAAACTGTAATATTTCAAAGATAATATAATTAAGAAAAAGTGAATTTTTGGGCATGTTGGAAATTAATGAATACTACATTCAGATAATGGACTATAAATTGGAATTAATTTCACTTAATTTGACATTAAATAACCTGTATTAGGAAAACATGTTTGACATTAAGTAACCCGTATTTGGAAAACATGTTAACTGGAATGAGTTATACTTAATTATACATTAAGAAACATGTTATTACACAAAAGTGAATTGGTATACACTTAATTATACATTAAATAACTTGTAACTGTAAAACATCAAGACAGTGATGTATTGGACTTGACTGGACAATAAGTGACATGGGGAAAGGGTTGTAGATTACATTCGTTAACTACAATTTAGAAATATAATAATTGGTTATATTGGGCTTATTAATAAACTTAAATGTATTAAGTTAAATTGCTGTAATAAGTAAGTTGAGTTAGGTGCCCATTCCAAAATGAGATATAAGGGGATCGTAGATAGGAGTCCTGAAAAAACCCAAACTCGCCCTTTCGGGAAAGCCCGTATTGAGTTGAGAACATGACAATTAAGAACACAAACAGAAGAACATTTCATTTCTTATTACAACAATTTACATCAGAGTACAAGATTATATAGAGTATAAATAAATAATATACATCGGAAAATATTAGATATTAAAATACATTACATAGCAGTGGAAAATAATACAAAACACAACTGAAAGAAATTCTTGGATACAGGGCGTTCTGAATATAGCTCTAGCTATAAACCAGGATCCTGTGAATATAATATCTACAAAACCAAAACTACTAGCTGCCCGTGTGGAAAATAGGGGCACCCAGAGTTTAGGTTAAAACAATAAACTCCAGGACAGTCAGGTGACTGGTGTGAGAACTAAAATGGTTATTAAATCTTTACTTTAAAAATAAAGTAAATCAAGGGACCACGCCGTACAAAAGGGAACGGGTTTCCTCCCAAGAATACTATTGCATAAAACAAACAGCGCAATGTTTTTTGGGAAAATGAAGCTATTATAAGACCCAAGTCCCATCACACTATGTAACGCAAGCTAGAGGATAGAGTTTTCCATTATAATAGCCAAATATGCTTGGTACGTTTAAAAAAAATCATTTGATACTATTATAAGTGCATAGTGTATAAAACAACTTCAAATATAAATGTATCAATCATAGATGGCGTAGTATCCCATGCTACTATGCCGCCATATAGGTTTACAACTAAAACCGAAATGTCATGTATTGGAAATTGTATTTCCTTCACAAGCCTAGGCAAGGGATGTACTCCTAACCACTTCGAGACACTCTGTAAAATGTCTCAGGACTACACACTCTGGGTAACCCTTTGATGCTTCAGGGTCGGTCCACACTTATGTTTGTGGATCGGTTATTCCTGAACACACGTTTCCGTTCCTATCGGACCTATCCATCGGCTCCATAGTAAACAATATATCCGAGGCGCCTCGCAATCCAAAAACCACATAGGTAAAAATATAATAAATGTCTGGGCTCCGAAGCATGACACCACCCATAGCTAGAAAGAAACGTCGTGTTCTCCCTGCAGTCCCTTATCCCGTTTTTGACTCATAACAAGGTGTGAGGCTCGCGAATTAACGCTATACACAAAGCTATGCTATATTAAAGCTGTGCTTTGATCATCAACCACAAGACTCTGCTTTTCAATAGAAGCCTTTATCATTTGCATCTCAGCTTGCCACACAGGCAATTCACGCCATGCGACTGATGTCTATCGATATATAACCTCTGAGCTCGTACGTCTCTGAGAAGGGTGTTAAGCAAGAGAATAAATTCTCCACCACCAAACTGATATATATTTAATAGAGATCAATAAACAAAGAATAAAATCCAATGTCAGATACACATCCATTTACTAGTTCTTTCTGGGTCTGAAAGAAACCAAAGGCACCTTATCCCTCGTCCCATATGTCCAATATAGGAGAGAGGTCCTCGCATATCCGGTTGATCTCCAAGTACGTCTGGACGATCACCACATATTACCTTGTCTTGGGTGTACAACCCAATCAAGACATCAGTAATAATCCAAACGATGTGAAGACCTCTGGTCTTCAACCACAGTCTTCATCGTCGACTTATCGTCGAATCAGTTATTCAGAATGGGCATTAATCAGTGTAACACCCCGTAATTTTATAACATTAAAATTCACAAATTAAAGTATACTTAATTTTTAGAAAAGAATTAAGTGAAATGGGTTGCGCAGAGAAATATATAAATATATTGATATATATATATATATATATATATATAAATTAAAAAATAAATAAATAAATATGCGAAAAAGTTCAAAACAGCGAATTGGGAGGGGGAATAACCGAACCGGTCCATTTTTGAGGTCGACCCGAGCCTCGCTGGGTCGACTAGGGGTTAATCCAGGGTGTTTGGCTGTCAACTTGTGGGCCGATTCGCTCAAATGCAGATTTTGCATTTGATTGGTTCTCATGGTTCAGGGTTAATCTAATGGTCCTAAATAATTTTCTACACCTATAAATACATCCTAATGCTAAGCCTAAACCTAATTAAAATTGGAACCAAAGCCGTTATGCCGTCGCCATGGAACTCAGTGTAGCCGCCGCCAACTAAAGAGGAAGATAGCTAATCAATTCAACCTAATTCAAGCTCTTCAACAACGAATCAACTAACGTCACTACAACAATTCTGCATCAAGTTTGATCAATTGTTCATAATTCTTTAACCATGAAAGGCAAGTTCGATTTCTCTAATCAAGATAATTATTAAATTAAGTAAGATTAGATATAATTGTGGATTATATGGATATGATGTGAATTATTGACCGTATGATATGATTATGATGTTAAATTGTGATGTTATCATACATGTTGTAAATTCTATGATTTTATGTTGTCATCTATGTTGTAAAGTTATGATCTATGTTGTAATTCTACGATTGGCTTACGTGTAATCAAATCATCATGTTGTTTAAATGCTAGTTTGGTTATGATTCATATGATAGATCATATGTATGTATGCAAGATTAGATGTTGATTTAGACATAAATCACATGCAAGTTAGTAAATATTATGACATCTATTTTAGATCAAAAGTTAGGCTATGATATATATAAGTTACATGCCAAATCTGTACATGCTAGTTTGTATATTTAGAGGTAAATTTACACCATTGTTATGTTGCATAAATCACATATGCAAGTTTATATAAAAATATGAGTTTGGAAT
>JASFAX010003475.1:0-42368 GCA_030737875.1 Allium sativum | reverse complement strand
GGTGTACACTAGTAAATGGGCCTTTACCACCCCAACAGACGGTACCATGTAGAAATAGACAGGTGTTACCACCCAACAGAAACAGACGGTACCCCAACGGAAACAGACAGAACTAAGTGTACCCTAAATCTACCCCAAGCGATCGGCTCCCTATTACATAAATACCCTGTGCCAGCCCCACAGAAGGGTGTATCACTCCCCAAAGTGGCAACCTTTAAATGACACAGACCTATTTACAGTGGCATCTTACATCCTCATAGGCAGACCGGGATCCATGCACGCACATGGCCCGGTTGGAACGCACCATCGACACCCCTCGCCATTATCAGACTGAACCACTTATAATTAGTTCAGTAAGCGTGCCCGGGCCCTACCTACTGTTGGGTCATAGTTTTGATACTAGAAAGGGTTACTAACTAATATGGGTCCCAAACAACAGATGACACAAGTATTTTCCCTCCTAACCTTGTGTCCCCAGACTAACAGATTTCAGATTAACTTGTTTACAAGTTTTAGGCCTACAGAGTTCAAAATCAACTAGTTCACAGACTAGAAAATCAAGTCAATAGGTTTTCAGACTAACGGATCAGATGTATAGTTTTAACAGACTTACAGATTGTCTAACTTTGTATTGGGCCTACAGATTCACGAAACAGGTTTACTAATTCATCAGTCCAATTGGTTTAGCCTTATCTACCCAACACGTTTTAGACATCATATTTATCTTAGATTTGCATTAATTAAATATTAATGCATAGACCTCTCACATTAGGTCGGTAGTTTGTGGCCGCTGGATAAGCCGGGCGGTTCCGGGCAGACTTCTGCCACAAGCCAGTCCTAACCTCATGTCTAAGCATATTTTAGTTATGCCTACGACCTCTCACATTAGACTAGCAGTTCGCGGTTGCTGGTTAAGCCGGTTAGGTCCGGGCAGGCTTCTACCGCAAACATGAGTCTAACCTCGTGTCTCAGCATTTTTATTTTAACCAGTTTATTCCATTACAAGTTATACAAATATCAGACTAATTATGTCAATTTAACAGATTTGACTTCTTTTCAAGTCACAGCAGATTAAACAAATTAACATGTTTTACACAAATTACAATCATTCAGCTTTTCAACAGATTTAACAGATTTAGCAGCTCAGGCGGTTCAACAGATTTAGCAGATTAGGTAACTCAATATAATTAGCAAATTAGGCAAAATTAGCAGATTAGGCAATTCAACATATGTAACAGTTTAGGCAATTTCGACAGATTAAACAGGTAACAGGTTTAGCAGATTAGGCAAATTTAACATAATAAGCAGATAACAGTTTTTGCCGATTTAAACATTCCTTAAAGTCCTATTCACATATCTTGCCTAATTCATAAGGTAAGCCTAAACTTATACGCCCAAATTATGGTCATAATCCACCATATAACATATGCCCCAATTTTTAGTTAAACTTGCATAGTTCAGAATATTCTCCAAAAATCTAACATATAAATTATGCCAAATATAGCCATTGATTACAATGCATGTCACATATCCAAAAAAACCCTTGCTTAGGTGTATTCACACTTAATAATTATCCAATCTTAATATGGATCTTTACACCTAAGTTAAATGCAAATTAATTCTCTTTTTCCCAAATTTCAGACTATAATATATATAGTATGTCTAGATCTAGATCTTGAATTACAAGTTGTACTATGCATCCAAATCAGTTACATGTTCACAGTTAAACTTTACATCACAAACCCCAAGTCATATGTCCAATATTCTTTATGCCTCAAAACTCAAGACATATGTTAAATACACCTTATGTTTTAAGTACAACATGCCCAATTATATGTCTCAGATTTATGTTCTAAGTTCAACCTATGTTCTTTATGTTCTAAGTCACAATAATCCTCTCCTTCCAAGTCATAGATCGTCTTATACAATATGCCTCAAATTTATGTCCAGAATTACAACATGAGTTGTATCCTCAAATTAGTTACAAATCAATTATGCCCAAATATGCCTCATTCAATATTCTTCCCAAATTTAGCATTTATGAGTTCATCTCTTATGAGATCTGGCTCAGGCTCGTGGTAGCCTGGCTGTCAAACAAAAAGAAAGAAAGGAGGAAGAAATACAGAACAAACAGAATAATAAAGCAGAGGAACAGATCTGATAAATAGAAAAGGGCATAATCTCAGATTCAGTTTTATAATTATGTCAAGATCATGATTAAAATTCATATCGGAAAATAACTTCACTTGCCTTGATTGGATTATAGAAGAAGAGTTGCAGTAGTTCTCTTTTAATCTTATTTAGATTTGGAAGAAGATGCACTAGTTCTAGTTTTGGTCCCAGCAGAGTAGCGATGCCATTATTTTATTTATTTGTTATAGAGGCAGAGTATAGGCAGAATGAAATTGTGTGGAGAGAAAGTGAGGTTTGGGGGTGTTTTTATAGGAGAATAGCGTGATTTAGAGCATTCAGATCAGTCCAGAAGTCACCAAAACCACCCACCTCGAAGACAACTCATCCAGCCACTCAGAAGAAGACACGTCATCAAAGAACACTCCAGAATCATGTGCTGGATCAGTATGGGCGCACTTGGCAGGTGCGCCAGTGTATTTTTGTACTAGCGCACTTCACAAGTGCGCCAGTGTATTCTGGCTTGTTTCCGGTTTTTCTGCCTAACTTCGTTCGTCCATATCTTCTTCATACGGTATCCGTTTTATGCAAACTCGGACTCTATCTCAAGTAGAATTTCAAGATGAACGCAATGGCGCAACCCATTTCCTTTAATTCTTCTCCTAAAAATTAAGTATATTTTAATTTGTTACTTATACGTTCACAGAAAATACAGGGTGTTACATTCTCCCCTCCTTAAAGGATTTCATCCCCGAAATCTTCAAGTTAAGAAGAATGTGTCCTACTATCCAATCACCCATCTACTCAACCATCATCCACAAGCATCCATTGTCCTTAGAAAACTTCTAATGTTGTATGAACATATGCAAAAGTGTGTGTATATGTTCCTTATCTAATGCAAAGATTAGGCAGTCCACTGATTCAGTTGACCTCCTTAATGCAAACCATGTTGGTGCCATGAGTCCAATTATGTATACAAGAAATCCTATTTGATACGCTTCATTTCTATATGAGTGCACAACCGCTCATTTATATGCAACATCCATGTGCTAAGTCACCCATTTTGCATCCATAAAAAAATGAACACACATCCATATGCAGCATGAGAGTGTTTTTGAGCCGATCTAGTGCCTAATGTGTGTATATGCATCCACGAGCAATCACTAGCAACCACTTGCATCCACTTGCAACCATCAAACATAACTTGTCTCAAACACATGTTTACACCTATTAGTTTCTACCTAAAGGTCGAAGGATAAAGTCGAGTGATAGAAGCAAGTATAAAACAAAAGCTAGGTTCCCATTAGACATCGGTTTAAGAGAATAACTTCTAAGTATCAACCCCGAAGACCGAAATCAACATCAGATTAATACTCAGAGAATCACTCCCATTAAACAAATGCCCAACTGGAAACCTATTTCACATTTTGAGTAAAAACTCCTATCCTTTTCAGAAACCTACAGACTACTGATACAGATTAGATTACCAAATGATTCTTAGGAAACTAAGCATGATAAAAACTCAAAATGTATGCGTCACGCCCAACACAGATGCCCTCAAACCCCAACTTATTACAAACAAATGAGTTGTAACCCTCATGGGGTTTGAGACTATAGCGGGATCACAAACAAGACTAGTATTAAAGTGCAGTGTCTCAATTACAGAATCAAAATGCCAGAGTCAAAGAGAGTTTTAACTCAATAATCAGATAAGGAAATTAAACCTTCTATAAAGATTTTTCCAATCTCAATCCTATCTACCAGCCATGAGAGCATTCGCATGCCCTCCAGAAGTAGGTTCTGCCCTCTGCCCTTGCCTTCTGGGGCAATCCTTGATCAGATGTTCTGTCTCACCGCACTGAAAACAACTAGTCTTCTCACATGTTAACGAGTCTTTCTCTAAAGTTGCCCCATCGCGCGGAAGACCCTACGAAGCTTGAAAGAGAAGCCGTAAGTGAAATTACTGCAGCTACAGATGGAAGTTAGGCACTTCTTTGCCCTTCGACAGACGCCGTAGTCTCATCATGCCTAGGGAACCATGTCGCGATGAGGTTACCTCCCAGAAAGCCAGGAGCCACGAAGACTCAGAAAAGAAGGAAACAAGGATTAAACAGAAAATCAAAAGATAGAAATATGGCTTTGGGGACTATGTTTTTCAAAATAAACTCTACTTTTGAAAATACTTCCTTTTTAAAACCTTTTTGAAAATAGTTTTCAATTTTTTTTTATCAGTTCTGGTAACCTTCAGCTCTGATACCAAGTGTAACACCCCACCTCCATTAAGGTTACTCACAAAGGGAATGCCTTAACTTTGATGGAGCATTTTAGTAGACAGAACAGAAATTTACAAGACAGATAAAATAGCACTTGAAAAATTAGTAACTTTATTACAACAGAAACTGAATTAAGTTTGGTTACATCTTTTCAAATCACAATATCAGAATTCAAGTACAAAATATCAGCCTTGTACAAAAGCCTTCATAATGCATCATTTTTAAAATCATAATCCCCAACATAAACTGCCATGGAAAGATAGAGCCAAGGCCAAGCGGTACTTCAAGCAGAGAAAATCCGAATCGAGCTCCTATACTTCCACCCTAAAAAAAACCTGGGGGGGGAACGGAAAAAAGGGGCGAAAACAAGCAAGGTCAGACATAAAGTCTGGCAAGTCCAGTGACTTTCAGCATATGAACAGATAATAATATCATGACATGAAAATAAAGCTGGATAAGAGACAACAACAATAGGAGTAACTGGTATACTTAAGCTAAACAGAAGAAACGGAATGATATAGCCTAAGTTATGCTTCTTACTTATATTTTACTTCTCTGCACTAATACTAGTATAGCAGGATTAGGCGTTACCCTAATGTCCAAACTGAAACGGAAACGGAATAGAATAATCTACACAGGAATAGAATGCCAATAATGGGCCTTTACCACCCCAACAGACAGAAGGTACATAAACGGAATCAGAGACGGAAACAGAATAATCCCTACAGAAACAGAATGTAAGAATTAGGTGTACACTAGTAAATGGGCCTTTACCACCCCAACAGACGGTACCACGCAGAAACAGACAGGTGTTACCCCCAACAGAAATAGACGGTACCCCAACAGAAATAGACAGAACTAAGTGTACCTTAAATCTACCCCAAGCAATCGGCTCCCTAATACATAAATACCCTATGCCAGCCCCACAAAAGGGTGTATCACTCCCCAAAGTGGCAACCTTTAAATGACACAGACCTATTTACAGATGTCACAGCGTCTTACATCCTCATAGGCAAAACGGGATCCATGCACGCACATGACCCGGTTGGAACGCACCATCGACACCCATCGCCATTATCAGATTGAACCACTTATAATTAGTTCAGTAAGCGTGCCCAGACCTTACCAACTGTTGGATCATAGTTTTGATACCAGAAAGGGTTACTGACTAATATGGGTCCCAAACAACAGATGACACAAGTATTTTCCCTCCTAACCTTGTGTTCCCAGACTAACAGATTTCAAATTAACTTGTTTACAAGTTTTAGGCCTACAAAGTTTAGAATCAACTAGTTCACAGACCAGAAAATCAAGTCAATAGGTTTTCAGACTAACGGATCAGATGCATAGTTTTAACAGACTTACAGATTGTCTAACTTTGTATTGGGCCTACAGATTCACGAAACAGGTTTATTAATTCACCAGTCCAGTTGCTTTAGCCTTATCTACCTAACACGTTTTAGACATCATATTTATCTTATATTTGCATTAATTAAATATTAATGCGTAGACCTCTCACATTAGGTCGGTAGCTTGTGGCCGCTGGATAAGCCGGCCGGTTCCGGGCAGACTTCTGCCACAAGCCAGACCTAACCTCGTGTCTAAGTATATTTTAGTTATGCCTACGACCTCTCACATTAGACTAGCAGTTTGCGGTTGCTGGTTAAGCCGGTTGGGTTCGGGCTGGCTTCTACCGTAAACATGAGTCTAACCTCATTTCTCAGCATTTTTATTTTAACCAGTTTATTCCATTACAAATTATACAAATATCAGACTAATTATGTCAATTTAACAGATTTGACTTCTTTTCAGGTCGCAACAGATTAAACAAATTAACATGTTTTACACAAATTACAATCATTCAGCTTTTCAACAGATTTAACAGATTTAGCAGCTCAGGCAGTTCAACAGATTTAGCAGATTAGGCAACTAGACAGATTTAGCAAATTAGGCAAAATTAGCAGATTAGGCGATTCAACATATGTAACAGTATAGGCAATTCAACAGACTAAACAGGTAATAGGTTTAGCAGATTAAGCAAATTTAGCATAATAAGCAGATAACAGTTTTAGCCGATTTAAACATTCCTTAAAGTCCTATTCACATATCTTGCCAAATTCATAAGGTAAGCCTAAACTTATATGCCCAAATTATGGTCATAATCCACCATATAACATATGTCCCAATTTTTAGTTAAACTTGCATAGTTCAGAATATTCTCCAAAAACCTAACATATAAATTATGCCGAATATAGCCATTGATTACAATGCATGTCACATATCCAAAAAAAACCTTGCTTAGGTGTATTCACACTTAATAATTATCCAATCTTAATATGGATCTTTGCACCTAAATTAAATGCAAATTAATACTCTTTTTCCCAAATTTCAGACTATAATATATATAGTATGTCTAGATCTAGATCTTGAATTACAAGTTGTACTATGCATCCAAATCAGTTACATGTTCACAGTTAAACTTTACATCACAAACCCCAAGTCATATGTCCAATATTCTTTATGCCTCAAAACTCAAGACATATGTTAAATACACCTTATGTTTTAAGTACAACATGCCCAATTATATGTCTCATATTTATGTTCTAAGTTCAACCTATGTTCTTTATGTTCTAACTCAAAATAATCCTCTCCTTCCAAGTCATAGATCGTCTTATACAATATGCCTCAAATTTATGTCCAGAATTACAACATGCGTTGTATCCTCAAATTAGTTACAAATCAATTATGCCCAAATATGCCTCATTCAATATTCTTCCCAAATTTAGCATTTATGCGTTCATCTCTTATGAAATCTGGCTCAGGCTCGTGGTAGCCTGGCTTCAAACAAAAAGAAAGAAAGGAGGAAGAAATATAGAACAAACTGAATAATAAAACAGAGGAACAGATCTGATAAATAGAAAAAGGGCATAATCTCAGATTCAGTTTTATAATTATGTCAAGATCATGATTAAAATTCATATCGGAAAATAACTGCACTTGCCTTGATTGGATTATAGAAGAAGAGTTGCAGTAGTTCTCTTTTAATCTTATTCAGATTTGGGAGAAGATGCACTAGTTCTAGTTTTGATCCCAGCAGATTAGCGACGCCATTATTTTATTTATTTATTATAGAGGCAGAGTATAGGAAGAATAAAATTGTGTGGAGAGAAAGTGAGGTTTGGGGTATTTTTATAGGAGAATAGGGTGATTTAGAGCCTTTAGATCAGTCCAGAAGTCATCAAAACCACCCAGCTCGAAGACAAGTCATCCAGCCACTCAGAAGAAGGCACGTCAGCGCAGAACACTCCAGAATCATGTGCTGGATCGGTATGGGTGCACTTGGCAGGTGCGCCAGTGTATTTTTGTACTGGCGCACTTCACAAGTGCGCCAGTGTATTCTGGCTTGTTTCCGGTTTTCTGCCTAACTTCGTTCATCCATATCTTCTTCATACGGTCTCCGTTTTATGCAAACTCGGACTCTATCTCAAGCAGAATTTCCAGACGAACACAATGGCGCAACCCATTTCCTTTAGTTCTTCTCCTAAAAAGTAAGTATATTTTAATTTGTTACTTATACGTTCACAGAAAATACGGGGTGTTACAGCAACCATGATATACACGTAAATGTGTATATTTTATCTGCATATTTATCTTATTTTATCTTTTAAATAATTGATATTGTGTATTTATAGCTGTGTTTTCAGATTGTTGACAAGAATCATGGTTTAGAGCATTTGATGAAAAAAGCATGAAGAATTTGCTGAAAAAGAGTGGAGTTAAAATTACTAAAGCTTGAAGAGTTTAAAGCTTGAAGAACGGTTGCAAATAGAGTTTAGTTGGGTAGATTTGGCTCACTAAAGACTCATATTGTGTTCACATTGGCTCAATTGCAGACCATTTCACTCATGTAGCGTTCACATTAGCTCCTTTGCAAGGATTCTCATTCATGCACTGCATGCGTTCACACTGGCTCACTTACAAGTCCTCTTACTCTACAACCCCGTTCACACTAGCTTATGTGTTATTTGGGCTAATTCTTTAGTCCCACATTATGGAATTTGCCAAGTAGTCTTTGTCATATCAGCTATAAATACCTTATGTCTCATTCATGTAAAGACACACTTAGTTTTATTCTGTAATCCTCTGCTTGGAATAAAACTCTTCTCCTTCTCTTCTCTGTTGTTATTTTATTTTATTTATGTTTATGTTATTTATTTTCTTTTTCTCATTTTCTTTAGCTATGTCTAGCTAATCCCCTTTGATTGGGGGGTGATGACGCTAATAGATATGATTCGATATGAATCACATAGCCAAAGGATGAGAAAGTCATGTATATAGATCTAGATCTGAACCAAGGGTTAGATCTGAACCTTAATATCCTGTGTCGTGAAAGAGCTATGCTCCTTCACAGGGTATATTCGTGTTCGGTCTAACAATTATCAGATTTAGATCTAATTTTAGGGTTTTAGAAATTAATTAGTGAATCTTTCCTGATAGTCTATGGTTGTAGAGCTGAGCTCCTGCATAGGCTATGCTTGTCGTTATTTACATATTTGTTTCTAAAAACCTATTATCATTGATTCATGTTTGTGACAGAAACATGTATTAGATCTGGTTAATCTTTTGGCTATTGATGATTATGAATCTGATCTATGTCATTATCCCCTAATTGCTTTCACTTTTTGTTAAAACTCTCTTTTATTTAATTTTGCTATTTTCTTTGTTTTCAACCAATCAAAAGTTAGGGATAACTTGACTGGATTTATTAATTAAAATATTTTTGGTCCCAGAGTTCGACACCCTCTACAACAATCCTTGTTGTTTAGGAAAGCCGAACGGATTAAACAATTGTTTACAGTTGTTAATTTGTTCGCAAACAAATTTTAGCGCCGTTGCCAGGGACCAAAATAATTTTATTTTTAAATCCTTCGAGTTATATATATATATATATATATATTATTTTTATTTTCCTTTTGTTTTCTTTTATTAAAAAAAAAATCTTTGCTAGTTGATTTGGTATTAAGTTATTGATATCACAATCTCTATAAAAAAAGAATTGCAATTTTTGTTTGATTTGTTTCCTTTCTTATTCCTTTTTCCCGTCTTCACATTTGTTTTTCTACAACTAAAAAAAAAATCTTTGATTCCCTGTCCTTACTTATTACTTGCCATCTCTTTTCTAATTTCTTTCCATTCTTCTACCAATTTCTTTCCTTTTCACAATTATTACAATGAAAAAAAAACTTTCCAGATTTATTTTTTTCCTTGCTATAGAATTCTACTGCTCCCCTTTCAACCTTTTACCATCCTCAAACTTGTGGGCAGGTTGAAGTATCGAATAGGCAGATTAAACAAATTCTTGAGAAAACTGTGAATCGAAATCGTAAAGATTGGTCCCAAAAGTTAACTGACGCTCTTTGGGCTTACTGCACCGCTTTCAAAACCAACTTGGGTATGTCCCCTTATCGGTTGATTTTTGTTAAGCCATGTCACTTGCCAGTTAAACTAGAACATAGGGCGTTATGGGCAATAAAAACTTTGAATCTTGATTTAGAGCAAGCAAGTGAACATAGGAAGCTTCAACTTAATGAACTTGATGAAATTCGAAATGATGCCTATGAAAATAAATGAATTTACAAGGACAGAACAAAAGTTTTTCATGATAAATCAATTTTACGTAAAACTTTCTTGCCAGGTCAAAAAGTTCTGTTGTATGACACAAAACTGCATTTATTTCCGGGTAAGCTAAAATCTAGATGGACAGGACCTTACACTGTACGGACTGTTTTTCCGTATGGTGCGGTAGAAATTGAGAATCCAACTGATGGATCATCCTTTAAGGTCAATGGTCAACGCCTTAAACCTTACTTGGAACCAATACCCAACCAAGAGAAAGAGCTCATGGTCCTCCATGAGCCACATTACATTCGGTAAGACGCACTAACCCACTTTTGTACATACGTAAATATTCTCTTATTTGTTTTTCCCTTTCACTAAGATATGTCTGATTAAGATTGTGAGGGCACAGTCACACTCAAGTGTAGGGGGAATTTACATTACATTAGCAATCAAATTTTATGAAGTAGGTCATTCAATTAACAAGGATTAACTTAAATTCATAAATAACACCTTGGTTCTTGTTTGATAAGTTGAATTGTTGGGTGATGGGAATGAACATTATTTATTCATTGAGTCGTAATGTGTCTTTTTAAGATGCTAGCTTGAGACTGTGCAGACGTTAGTCATGTTCTGGAGTAAGCGTGTCAACCTTTGTTATACATGTTAGAATGTGCAAGTAAAAATAATCAAAAAAAAATCATGAAATAAAAGGATTTTGCACCTACATTTGATTGGATTTTCTGAGTTAGTTTTCATGCATAATATTTTCTTTTCCACACAAATTTTCAAAATCGTAAGTTCTAAAATCCACTTGGCCTAATTAAGGAGAAATGACTCAATGTAGCGTTCTTCTTCGATACCCCACAATATTCAAACCCAAGTTTTAGTCGATTTACATCCATGTTTCAACAAGTTTATCTTATATTGGTATACTCAAGAACCTTTTCACTGATTTATTTTCAAAGGTTAAATACGTCACTTTATATACCAATATTACACTACCCATTCCGTACTTGTTTTAAGGTAGGATAACCATATACCACATCTTATTTTATATGGGTTAACTATCTTATGAAACTTTGTTTATCATTCCTTTCAGCTTTTTGTATAACATCAATCCAGACTTGTGTGTTGAATTAAGGTTATAGAAGTAGAGTAACTAGGGCATAAAACTTTCCTTGTATGAAGTGTTGGTAGTAGAGGAGGAATCAAATGAAATCATGTACGTCATCATTCCATCTCCATTCATCATTCATCATGCAAAAGAAAAAAAAAGAAAAAAAAAAGAAAAAGAAAAAAAAAAGAACAAAAAAAAATGAAATAAAGAGAGAGTCTCTCTGAATAAAATAGTCTTCATCATTCCTGACTATGAAGCATCCATTTCCATTCCATCCACATCCATCATACCGTACTTAGAAGCAAGGATTGTAGTTGAGGAGATGAAAGGAAACAAAATGTCCATATGTACCTTAGTATTACTTTATCTTTTGTAGCTTGAAATTCAACTAATACACTTGCCCTCTTATCTAGAATATTTTTAGAACTTACAAAAAATTTTCCTTCATCTATGCATAACTCATATCCAATACATTACAGTTACATTGGTGCAAAATTCTTCAAAAAAAAAGAGAGAGAAGAATAAAGAAACGATTGGGTGCACATTGTCGATGTGTAGAACTTTGGTTAACACCACGCTCTTAACCTTCAAGACAATTACAGTGTTATCAAGGAATTACGATTCAGGTTGAAAAATTTTGTTCGTTTTTGCACTAATTATGGGATGGACAATTTGGGGCTAAACCGTTATTATTGAAGTTATGTGTAATCCTTGGAATGTGAAAGACCTTAAATATATTGTTTGATTAATCTGCGTACATAAGACACTTTGGATTTTGGGGGTAGTATCCGCTGAAAACCCTCACGAGACAACACTCGTCCTACTGGGGACACTCAGAGGTTTCACGGCTTGTTGCATACGCTAAATGCAATCGTGTTTCCTACGAAAGTGTAACATATCTTAGTTTAGTTTATTCGAGGACGAATAAAAAGATAAGTGTGGGGGTATTTGATATACACATAAATGTGTATATTTTATCCGCATATTTATCTTATTTTATCTTTTAAATAATTGATATTGTGTATTTATAGCTGTGTTTTCAGATTGTTGACAAGAATCATGGTTTAGAGCATTTGATGAAAAAAGCATGAAGAATTTGCTGAAAAAGAGTGAAGTTAAAATTACTAAAGCTTGAAGAGTTTAAAGCTTGAAGAACGGTTGCAAATAGAGTTTAGTTGGGTAGATTTGGCTCACTAAAGACTCATATTGTGTTCACATTGGCTCAATTGCAGACCATTTCACTCATGTAGCGTTCACATTAGCTCCTTTGCAAGGATTCTCATTCATGCACTGCATGCGTTCACACTGGCTCACTTACAAGGCCTCTTACTCTACAACCCCGTTCACACTAGCTTATCTGTTATTTGGGCTAATTCTTTAGTCCCACGTTATGGAATTTGCCAAGTAGTCTTTGTCATATCAGCTATAAATACCTTATGTCTCATTCATGTAAAGACACACTTAGTTTTATTCTGTAATCCTCTGCTTGGAATAAAACTCTTCTCCTTCTCTTCTCTGTTGTTATTTTAATTTATTTATGTTTATGTTATTTATTTTCTTTTTCTCATTTTCTTTAGCTATGTCTAGCTAATCCCCTTTGATTAGGGGGTGATGACGCTAATAGATATGATTTGATATGAATCACATAGCCAACGGATGAGGAAGTCATGTATATAGATCTAGATCTGAACCAAGGGTTAGATCTGAACCTTAATGTAACGACCCGCAAATCCGAGCTATCTGAGTTGACTAAATACAACACACGTCCAACCCAAATAACACAGAAATACGAACCATTAATAGAAAGAAGTTAGAGGGTGAGAATAGATGAGATAGAAACTTAGAATAGAAGAAAAACGAAGACCACAAACTCACAGCGGAACGAATAAAATATATTATATAACATAACTTTTGAAATACAAATCAGTAACTTTATATACATACCATCATCAGAGTACAACAGTCATTTCTGGAACAGTTATAAACACCTGTTTCCAGATACAAACAAGGTCCACAGCGGAATATATGATAGCCTATGGCTAACCGGTGAAGCCTCCTGCTTCCAGCTCCTTCAAATAAATCTGTGAAATCCCGACTACTTGACTACCCGGACAAATTTGGGCACCCAAGAGTTTAGGGAAAACAAAACAAAATAAACTCTGGGTCAGTCATGGGACTGGTGTGAGTAAACTCCAATCATTTGTTTAACTTTTAAAATCCTTTCAAAAGAAAAGATAATAGTAAGACCAGCCCACACATAAACATGGACCGTTTTTACCTTACTATAACCCAAAACACTTTGATACAAAAATCCAGTGATATTATAATAATGTCTACATCAAGTAAATAACCAAATAGTAGAACGCTTGCATCTCACGCTCCACATATATAGTATATAATCAAAAACCTCATGGCGCTTATTGGAGATTGGATTTCCAACATGACAAGGTATGGAACCACCTTCCGCTAGTGTATCTCTAGAGAGGAATACACTGGGTTCAACAAGAACATCTTGTAACCCGGCCCACACATGACCGACCACTCATTTCGCTTGAGTGTATCGAATGTATATCACCAACGGTTGGGATCAGCAACCGTCTCCCGACTGGGACAGCATCGAATAGAATAAGAAATTAAATGAACCTCTAGATAGGTGATTATACATCCTAATGGGTGCGACCCACATAGCCATGCTGCCTGCCCGATTTTTGTCCTTTCCCGGTTGTTGAGGCCTGAGGCTACGAATACTTACCATTCATTGATAGCACAATCACTTTGAATGCCACATCGTCAGATCCGTTAATCACTAGTTGAGTTTGCACAAATATTCTGGATGTTATGCTAAGGGAAATAAATCCGTTGCAACCATATATATATATATATATATATATATACAGACCAACCCATTTGATTATTGGAAATACTCTGTCAGACATTCGTCCATTTACGTTCGTTCTGGGATTGAACGAAACCGAAGGCACTATTTCTATTTAATAGAAAGAGTCCTTGCACTTTACTCCGTCTTCAATATATTCAGCATACTTGGTACGCAACGCTTATGCCGATACGGAGTGGTTCTTCGGATAATAATCCAACCGGTCTCTCCATATTGACAACGATGGTCAAAACTTCGATAGTCTGTGATTTAACTATCGAATAAAAACAAGTGTTCATGCAACATAACAAACAAATCACCTTATCAATATTTGTTAACCAAATATTTTCAATAACCATATTGGCCCTTTACGCTATTTGGAAAGCATTTCCCAATATCAACTTCTTTTATTTTCTACATATTAGAAAATAGCTCTATTTGCAATTTGAAACAATTCCAATCACTTATCTCTATCCCGACTATTTTAATTATACTCAGGAAATATTTATTTGTTATATTTCCAAAATTCCATCACTTGGGTTTAAAACGAATGTTGTGTAAAACATCGTTACAACAACCCAAAATATTTTATTCAACTAACTCTTTTCAAACACTTCTCTTCGAGACTGGATCTTGCTATTTATCCATTAAAAATGAAATCAATCAAGTTGGGGTAAAATTACCTCTCAGACCTTAACTGAAAACATCCTCAACTTCAAAACGGCAAAACCACTTACCTCGAATAAACACATTATACAATCCCATTATTCATTTTTAAAACATGTATAAAGTTCGCTTTCTATTTCTAATTTATAGATTTCCCCTTTCTGTTTACAATATTCGATTTTTATATTCACTTACCTATCGAATTCTATACGTCGATACAATGATTTCTAATTATCAAAATATCTTAAAAATATTCTAACTCCTTAAATTTCCGGAAAATTTCGCCATAACCTCCCCTGTATCGGGAGCATCGGGAAATTTCAAATAGCTTTCCCGGTCCTTCTTATCTCAAAAAGAAAAAGAAAAAGCCAAGCGACTAGCCGATACGGCGCATAAAATCTCATATATGAATTAAACATGTACCTTTTTGTCGAGCATTATATTCATATCTCTTCTATACTTTACTCCACTTTATTCCAAACCTGTTTAACATATGTCTATCCATTTTCAATTCACTACAACTTACCCTGATCATTTTTAACTCAGTTCTTTAACTTATTCGTTAATTGGCTCTATTGCTCATTTTATTTAAATGGTTGAACGTAACATGTTCAAATTTGATTCCACTTGCTTATACAAATCAAATCCCTTTTTTTTCCATTTCTAATTTCATATTCGGTTTGAATATGAAATCACAAGTTAATTTACTTATTCACAGTTTGCTCGATTCAATCGTTTTAACTAATTCATTTGTCTTAGTCAATTCTATTCAATAATCAAAATATGATTATTGATTTTAAAAACCATTTCTTTTACTTCACTTGAGTTCGCATATATTTTATATCTCAAGTCCAGATTTTTCTAATGAACATTTGGATTTTTATTTGCTTGAAAATTCCTTATATTTATAATATAAAATCCATTATGGTTTTAATGGTTTCTGGCGCTGCACTTTTTAAAATTTGATTTTGACATAACTCAAAATCTATTCGACGAAATCCAGATTTTTCACTTCCATTAGAAAACTATTATTCAACCGGTCCTGACGATTCTTGTTTCAAAGAATTCCGACTTCAACTGAGTCCTGTACACTCAATTGAAGTTCGAGTCGCCAATTTACGAACTGCAGCGCTGCGACGAGTTCGTTTTAATTATATATATATATATATATATATATATATAAACTTTTAAACTTCGTTGGAATGAAATTCAACTCCATTCTGATATATTTTAATATATTCAAATCCATAGTTTAAATTCCATTTGAATTTAATTTGAATCTCCTATATTCAAATTTCATTTTCCCATCTCCATTTGAATTCTAAGATTCAAATTTATTTCCAACATCATTTGAATTCTAATATTCAAACTCATCTTTAACACCATTTGAATTTTTATATTCAAATTCATTTCCAACACCATTTGGATTTCCTATTCTACTTTGAAATCCTATTTTCAAAGTTTATTTCAAATTCTATTTTGAAATTCTATATTCAAATCCCTATTTGAATTTCTTAATTCAAATTCTATTTCAATTCTCTTATTCAAATTCCATTTTGAACTCTCTTATTCAAATGCTGTTTGAATCTCTTATTCAAACTCTATATTTAAAATTCCATTTGAACTTCCATATTCAAATTTCTATATTTGAATTTCATTCGAATTCTATATCCAAATCTCTTTTGAAATTTCTTTATTTGAATTCCTTCGAATTCAAATTATATTTTTATCCCTTTGAATTTAAATTCTATTTTTCATTCTAATTTCGTCTATTCAAATTTTATTTGAACTTCTATTTGAATTTCTAATATTAAATCTCCTTTTCTTTTATTTAAAATTCAAATATTTAAACTCCTTTTCTAATTCTACTATTCAAATGTTATACTCAAATTTCATTTGAGTTATATATTTAAAAATTTCATTTCACATCCTATTTTTGAAATTTCATTTCAAATTCCAATTTCACACTTGTATTTCTATTTCTGAATTATCAAATGATAATTCTTTTCACTTCTTTTATAACTTCGTTATAAAGAACCATTTATAAACTTCGTTTATAAAGAAACTACTTGTTTTATTTTTCAAAAACAAGTTTATATTTTTATTCCATTAAAAATTCAAATTCTGTTTAAAAATAGAATTTTCCCTTTTAAATCTCAAATATCCTTCCATGATATTTTAAATAAATTAACACTTAGCCCAGTGATATTTAAAACAATCAAATCACCCAATTTTCAATCATTTTATTTTTATCACATCATATATGAATATATGAAATCAGCAAACAACAAACAGATAATATATTTTTGAGGAATCCAGTTGGATCCCCCCAACCTGTTTTCCTGCATCCACAGATGTTAGCACATAAATAATACCCATTCTGCTTCATGGCAGAATATCGCGGTATAGAAGGTCATCCACTAATCATAGCGTGGGGCGTATAGGGTAATCATCCGCTATGAAACTGCGGGCATCCGCTAATGAGACTGCGGGAATCAAACCAATCAATCAACCCAATATATATATATAGCCTAAATAACTAATATATATAAAACAACCAGAAAGCATTCAACAAGCAACAAACAATTTATTTTTAATGAAATAAAAAAAATAATTTTAAGGGTGAGTGAGATTTACTCACCTCGATTCCTTTTGCTGAGTATCCAATTAGGATGCCGCAGCGTTGCAGCTACGAATCAACTCGAAATTTCTCAAATAAGTTTTATTTGCACCTTGCTGCTGTTATACTGTCAACCTCAGCATTACTTCCCTGCTCCAGTTCTTGTTCGCAACAGTCCAGATCCAAATACCGAACTCCCTCCTCTCCAAATTCCCATTTCCACTTGCAGGTCATACCCAAAATGGTGTCGCCCTCCCCTTGAAAGCTTCCCACACTCATGATGACCGTAACCTCCTTCTCCTTGAACAATAGAGCCGAATCCCCTATTTCCATCACTATCGCACTCTTCCCAAATCACTTAAGTTCGAATCCCAGTAGACATCGTACCCTTAAACCAGCGTTGGTCACATGAACTCCAGTTCGCACACTGATTCAATTCAGTATCGATTTCATCCAATACGCAACGACCTTCCACAAATCGCGTACTCCTCACACAAAGGTGACACTCCTCCTGCTCGTCCCAGAAACCCCTTCATCGAAGACCTCAGCCCATGAAATCCACCACCGAACTTAGTTCGAGCGAAACCCCAATACTCCACTAATATTGGACGATGCTTCCCTAGCATCAAATTTGAGACACCTTACGGTCTTGATTTTACATTGCGAACTCTCTCTCTCTTTTTTTTTCAGCATCGGTGGCTCGCTTTGGGTTCACTTGGAAGAATGGGGGAACGAAGAAAATGGTTTCAGTTGATTTTAGAAAGAGCATTGAAAAATTATGAAGGCTAATGCTTGCTTTATAGTTGCGAGCAGCAGACCAATGTACAGAGGGCATTGAATTTCTGCTCCTTTGATATAGAAGATGGGAGACAAATTATTTGGCTCGAGGAATGAATAGTATCAGAGATGTAATGGTTTAGGGTGACGCTGTTTGTTTTTAGGCTGGCTGATTTACAATTGAAAAGATTTTGAAGTGATTTTCATTATTAAAACAATCAAAATATCTCGTGTCCTTTAACTCGAAATCCCGACCCGTTATTCAATTGTAATGACTGATATTCCCAATGTTATTCATTATTCTGAATTCAACGAAACTTGTTTTAAAATGGAATAACATTATTAAATTAAATTAAATTAAATTAAATTAAACCGTTTAAAATACAAATCAATTTCTGAACAATTAATTTTATCGAAAATAATTTATTACTATCGTTTTAAGTCAATACAGAATTTATATTTGTAGACTGAATTGTTTTGATTCAGTTTCAATTTCAAATTCAATTAATTCTGTTTTCGTATTACGATAATTCAACATACACAAAATAAATCGTATATTGATTATTCACTGAAAAAAATTAAAAATAAAAATTCACTTATAATTCAAATTAATTTAAATATTCATTATAGAACAGCTAAAAATCAGGGACGTTACATTCCTTTCCCCTTAAAAGAATTTCGTCCCCGAAATTACTAAGGTAGGAAAAGTGTTACAAACCCATTAACTTTTCAAAATTCACTTATGTTGAAACTCAACATTTCATATTTCTACAACTTTAATTCCAGTACCCACAAACTTTTGGTTTTTATTCATTTAATTTGCATGATCTACAATCAATTCATATTCCATTCAAATTTATTTTGATCAATTTATTCATTCCGATTCATTTAACTTGCTTAAGTTAAATTTAAATTTTAGAATTCAAATCCCTGGGTTTCATTTCAAACCAATATTGAAATCCCATAAATATATACATATATATTCATCACTATCTTAAATTCAAAACATCTGAATTTCAAGCCACTTGTTTTCTTTCAAACAAACTTCCCTCAAAAGCTTTTCTAAGGTAGCAATCCATCACTTAGAAACTCGAAAATGAACACTGATGATGTCGCGATCATCATCAGAATTATTTCCCAGCCACTGAAGTGAGTTCAGTGCTTTATCACTTTCAAAAATCCATTCAATATGATTTTATTCAAAATCTTCCCAAAATAGGGCTATATTATCTTAATATACTTTGGAAAAATATTTTCCAAATACCCGGGATTTAAATTCCAGTTCTGGTTTCAATCCAATTTTATTTCATCTCATTTGTATTTACAAATTTTATTTGGTTATCCATAACCATTTCAATTTTTATAATCACATTTGATTATAGCAACCAACACATCAATATACTATAGTAATTTCAGAAATTTTTTCTTTTATATCAAAATAAAGTTTTGGGCAAAATTATTTCATTTACCCACTTTAAAACAATATTATGTCGATTCTTCTGTTCAAGTGTTTAGAAACTCTTATCGACGTCGTGGCGTCCCACGATTCGACCAGAATTCATAAACTACTCAACAGACAAGCCAACACAATATAAAACAATTTTATATCAATTTACAAATACGCTCTCTCGTATATACACTCAACTCATTCTAGGGTGCTACTGACCCTATCTCTAATGAGTAAACCCCCACCAAAGCCTAGGTATTCGCTCAACCTAAGCTCTGATACCAACTGTAACGACACGCAAATCCGAGCTATCTGAGTTGACTAAATACAACACACGTCCAACCCAAATAACACAGAAATACGAACCATTAATAGAAAGAAGTTAGAGGGTGAGAATAGATGAGATAGAAACTTAGAATAGAAGAAAAACGAAGACCACAAACTCACAGCGGAACGAATAAAATATATTATATAACATAACTTTTGAAATACAAATCAGTAACTTTATATACATACCATCATCAGAGTACAACAGTCATTTCTGGAACAGTTATAAACACCTGTTTCCAGATACAAACAAGGTCCACAGCGGAATATATGATAGCCTATAGCTAACCGGTGAAGCCTCCTGCTTCCAGCTCCTTCAAATAAATCTGTGAAATCCCGACTACTTGACTGCCCGGACAAATTTGGGCACCCAAGAGTTTAGGGAAAACAAAACAAAATAAACTCTGGGTCAGTCATGGGACTGGTGTGAGTAAACTCCAATCATTTGTTTAACTTTTAAAATCCTTTCAAAAGAAAAGATAATAGTAAGACCAGCCCACACATAAACATGGACAGTTTTTACCTTACTATAACCCAAAACACTTTGATACAAAAATCCAGTGATATTATAATAATGTCTACATCAAGTAAATAACCAAATAGTAGAACGCTTGCATCTCACGCTCCACATATATAGTATATAATCAAAAACCGCATGGCGCTTATTGGAGATTGAATTTCCAACATGATAAGGTATGGAACCACCTTCCGCTAGTGTATCTCTAGAGAGGAATACACTGGGTTCAACAAGAACATCTTGTAACCCGGCCCACACATGACCGACCACTCATTTCGCTTGAGTGTATCGAATGTATATCACCAACGGTTGGGATCAGCAACCGTCTCCCGACTGGGACAGCATCGAATAGAATAAGAAATTAAATGAACCTCTAGATAGGTGATTATACATCCTAATGGGTGCGACCCACATAGCCATGCTGCCTGCCCGATTTTTGTCCTTTCCCGGTTGTTGAGGCCTGAGGCTACGAATACTTACCATTCATTGATAGCACAATCACTTTGAATGCCACATCGTCAGATCCGTTAATCACTAGTTGAGTTTGCACAAATATTCTGGATGTTATGCTAAGGGAAATAAATCCGTTGCAACCATATATATATATATATATATATATATATATATATATATATATACAGACCAACCCATTTGATTATTGGAAATACTCTGTCAGACATTCGTCCATTTACGTTCGTTCTGGGATTGAACGAAACCGAAGGCACTATTTCTATTTAATAGAAAGAGTCCTTGCACTTTACTCCATCTTCAATATATTCAGCATACTTGGTACGCAACGCTTATGCCGATACGGAGTGGTTCTTCGGATAATAATCCAACCGGTCTCTCCATATTGACAACGATGGTCAAAACTTCGATGGTCTGTGATTTAACTATCAAATAAAAACAAGTGTTCATGCAACATATCAAACAAATCACTGGGCTCTTTAATTAATATTTCATTAATTAAATCTCTTCTCCATTTCCTTATCAATATTTGTTAACCAAATATTTTCAATAACCATATTGGCCCTTTACGCTATTTGGAAAGCATTTCCCAATATCAACTTCTTTTATTTTCTACATATTAGAAAATAGCTCTATTTGCAATTTGAAACAATTCCAATCACTTATCTCTATCCCGACTATTTTAATTATACTCAGGAAATATTTATTTGTTATATTTCCAAAATTCCATCACTTGGGTTTAAAACGAATGTTGTGTAAAACATCGTTACAACAACCCAAAATATTTTATTCAACTAACTCTTTTCAAACACTTCTCTTCGAGACTGGATCTTGCTATTTATCCATTAAAAATGAAATCAATCAAGTTGGGGTAAAATTACCTCTCAGACCTTAACTGAAAACATCCTCAACTTCAAAACGGCAAAACCACTTACCTCGAATAAACACATTATACAATCCCATTATTCATTTTTAAAACATGTATAAAGTTCGCTTTCTATTTCTAATTTATAGATTTCCCCTTTCTGTTTACAATATTCGATTTTTATATTCACTTACCTATCGAATTCTATACGTCGATACAATGATTTCTAATTATCAAAATATCTTAAAAATATTCTAACTCCTTAAATTTCCGGAAAATTTCGCCATAACCTCCCCTGTATCGGGAGCATCGGGAAATTTCAAATAGCTTTCCCGGTCCTTCTTATCTCAAAAAGAAAAAGAAAAAGCCAAGCGACTAGCCGATACGGCGCATAAAATCTCATATATGAATTAAACATGTACCTTTTTGTCGAGCATTATATTCATATCTCTTCTATACTTTACTCCACTTTATTCCAAACCTGTTTAACATATGTCTATCCATTTTCAATTCACTACAACTTACCCTGATCATTTTAACTCAGTTCTTTAACTTATTCGTTAATTGGCTCTATTGCTCATTTTATTTAAATGGTTGAACGTAACATGTTCAAATTTGATTCCACTTGCTTATACAAATCAAATCCCTTTTTTTTCCATTTCTAATTTCATATTCGGTTTGAATATGAAATCACAAGTTAATTTACTTATTCACAGTTTGCTCGATTCAATCGTTTTAACTAATTCATTTGTCTTAGTCAATTCTATTCAATAATCAAAATATGATTATTGATTTTAAAACCATTTCTTTTACTTCACTTGAGTTCGCATATATTTTATATCTCAAGTCCAGATTTTTCTAATGAACATTTGGATTTTTATTTGCTTGAAAATTCCTTATATTTATAATATAAAATCCATTATGGTTTTAATGGTTTCTGGCGCTGCACTTTTTAAAATTTGATTTTGACATAACTCAAAATCTATTCGACGAAATCCAGATTTTTCACTTCCATTAGAAAACTATTATTCAACCGGTCCTGACGATTCTTGTTTCAAAGAATTCCGACTTCAACTGAGTCCTGTACACTCAATTGAAGTTCGAGTCGCCAATTTACGAACTGCAGCGCTGCGACGAGTTCGTTTTAATTATATATATATATATATATATATATATATAAACTTTTAAACTTCGTTGGAATGAAATTCAACTCCATTCTGATATATTTTAATATATTCAAATCCATAGTTTAAATTCCATTTGAATTTAATTTGAATCTCCTATATTCAAATTTCATTTTCCCATCTCCATTTGAATTCTAAGATTCAAATTTATTTCCAACATCATTTGAATTCTAATATTCAAACTCATCTTTAACACCATTTGAATTTTTATATTCAAATTCATTTCCAACACCATTTGGATTTCCTATTCTACTTTGAAATCCTATTTTCAAAGTTTATTTCAAATTCTATTTTGAAATTCTATATTCAAATCCCTATTTGAATTTCTTAATTCAAATTCTATTTCAATTCTCTTATTCAAATTCCATTTTGAACTCTCTTATTCAAATGCTGTTTGAATCTCTTATTCAAACTCTATATTTGAAATTCCATTTGAACTTCCATATTCAAATTTCTATATTTGAATTTCATTCGAATTCTATATCCAAATCTCTATTGAAATTTCTTTATTTGAATTCCTTCAAATTCAAATTCTATTTTTATCCCTTTGAATTCAAATTCTATTTTTCATTCTAATTTCGTCTATTCAAATTTTATTTGAACTTCTATTTGAATTTCTAATATTAAATCTCCTTTTCTTTTATTTAAAATTCAAATATTTAAACTCCTTTTCTAATTCTACTATTCAAATGTTATACTCAAATTTCATTTGAGTTATATATTTAAAAATTTCATTTCACATCCTATTTTTGAAATTTCATTTCAAATTCCAATTTCACACTTGTATTTCTATTTCTGAATTATCAAATGATAATTCTTTTCACTTCTTTTATAACTTCGTTATAAAGAACCATTTATAAACTTCGTTTATAAAGAAACTACTTTTTTTATTTTTCAAAAACAAGTTTATATTTTTATTCCATTAAAAATTCAAATTCTATTTAAAAATAGAATTTTCCCTTTTAAATCTCAAATATCCTTCCATGATATTTTAAATAAATTAACACTTAGCCCAGTGATATTTAAAACAATCAAATCACCCAATTTTCAATCATTTTATTTTTAACACATCATATATGAATATATGAAATCAGCAAACAACAAACAGACAATATATTTTTGAGGAATCCAGTTGGATCCCCCCAACCTGTTTTCCTGCATCCACAGATGTTAGCACATAAATAATACCCATTCTGCTTCATGGCAGAATATCGCGGTATAGAAGGTCATCCACTAATCATAGCGTGGGGCGTATAGGGTAATCATCCGCTATGAAACTGCGGGCATCCGCTAATGAGACTGCGGGAATCCAACCAATCAATCAACCCAATATATATATATAGCCTAAATAACTAATATATATAAAACAACCAGAAAGCATTCAACAAGCAACAAACAATTTATTTTTAATGAAATAAAAAAAATAATTTTAAGGGTGAGTGAGATTTACTCACCTCGATTCCTTTTGCTGAGTATCCAATTAGGATGCCGCAGCGTTGCAGCTACGAATCAACTCGAAATTTCTCAAATAAGTTTTATTTGCACCTTGCTGCTGCTATACTGTCAACCTCAGCATTACTTCCCTGCTCCAGTTCTTGTTCGCAACAGTCCAGATCCAAATACCGAACTCCCTCCTCTCCAAATTCCCATTTCCACTTGCAGGTCATACCCAAAATGGTGTCACCCTCCCCTTGAAAGCTTCCCACACTCATGATGACCGTAAGCTCCTTCTCCTTGAACAACAGAGCCGAATCCCCTATTTCCATCACTATCGCACTCTTCCCAAATCACTTAAGTTCGAATCCCAGTAGACATCATACCCTTAAACCAGCGTTGGTCACATGAACTCCAGTTCGCACACTGATTCAATTCAGTATCGATTTCATCCAATACGCAACGACCTTCCACAAATCGCGTACTCCTCACACAAAGGCGACACTCCTCCTGCTCGTCCCAGAAACCCCTTCATCGAAGACCTCAGCCCATGAAATCCACCACCGAACTTAGTTCGAGCGAAACCCCAATACTCCACCAATATTGGACGATGCTTCCCTAGCATCAAATTTGAGACACCTTACGGTCTTGATTTTACATTGCGAACTCTCTCTCTTTTTTTTTTTTCAGCATCGGTGGCTCGCTTTGGGTTCACTTGGAAGAATGGGGGAACGAAGAAAATGGTTTCAGTTGATTTTAGAAAGAGGATTGAAAAATTATGAAGGCTAATGCTTGCTTTACAGTTGCGAGCAGCAGACCAACGTACAGAGGGCATTGAATTTCTGCTCCTTTGACATAGAAGATGGGTGACAAATTATTTGGCTCGAGGAATGAATAGTATCAGAGATGTAATGGTTTAGGGTGACGCTGTTTGTTTTTAGGCTGGCTGATTTACAATTGAAAAGATTTTGAAGTGATTTTCATTATTAAAATAATCAAAATATCTCGTGTCCTTTAACTCAAAATCCCGACCCGTTATTCAATTGTAATGACTGATATTCCCAATGTTATTCATTATTCTGAATTCAACGAAACTTGTTTTAAAATGGAATAACATTCTTAAATTAAATTAAATTAAATTAAATTAAACCGTTTAAAATACAAATCAATTTCTGAACAATTAATTTTATCGAAAATAATTTATTACTATCGTTTTAAGTCAATATAGAATTTATATTAGTAGACTGAATTGTTTTGATTCAGTTTCAATTTCAAATTCAATTAATTCTGTTTTCGTATTACGATAATTCAACATACACAAAATAAATCGTATATTGATTATTCACTGAAAAAAATTAAAAATAAAAATTCACTTATAATTCAAATTAATTTAAATATTCATTATAGAACAGCTAAAAATCAGGGACGTTACACTTAATATCCTGTGTCGTGAAAGAGCTATGCTCCTTCACAGGGTATATTCGTGTTCGGTCTAACAATTATCAGATTTAAATCTAATTTTAGGGTTTTAGAAATTAATTAGTGAATCTGTCCTGATAGTCTATGGTTGTAGAGCTGAGCTCCTGCATAGGCTATGCTTGTCGTTATTTACATATTTGTTTCTAAAAACCTATTATCATTGATTCATGTTTGTGACAGAAAATGTATTAGATCTGGTTAATCTTTTGGCTATTGATGATTATGAATCTGATCTATGTCATTATCCCCTAATTGCTTTCACTTTTTGTTAAAACTCTCTTTTATTTAATTTTGCTATTTTCTTTGTTTTCAACCAATCAAAAGTTAGGGATAACTTGATTGGATTTATTATTTAAAATATTTTTGGTGCCAGAGTTCGACACCCTCTACAACAATCCTTGTTGTTTAGGAAAGTCGAACGGATTAAACAATTGTTTACAGTTTTTAATTTGTTCGCAAACAAACCACAACAACAGGTCTAATGTGAGAGGTTAGCGCACCAAGTCCAAAACCTGAGGTTAGAATGAGTTTGCGGTAGAAGTCTGCCCGGAACCGCCTGGCACATCCAGCAACCGCAAACAATAGTTCTAATGTGAGAGGTTGGTGCATTAATAGATTAATTAATGCTAATGAACAGACATGCTAAGAATGGTAAGGTTTAGTAACATATGAATATGTGACACTTAACCAATGCAACATGTTAATTAAACAAATGGATGGGGTTAGATTAAATTGAGAACACTTAACCGTTATAACATGTTGATTAGGAAACCCTAGCAACAAGGACACATTTCAGCAGTAACCCACACAGATGTATCACGGTACCCTGAACTAGGCAGGGTGGGGCACGATTACTGGGATGATTATAAGCGGTCAATATAGCGGCAGGTGGTGCGTCAGTGTAGGTTCTGACGGGGTACGGGCATGCACGTACTCCGGAGTGGGAAAATCAGGCACTGGGCATCAGTAGTTATACACTGTGCATCTTGAATTGTGTCGGGTTGCCATCATAGGGATTGATACACCCCATGGTGGGACCAGCAGAGGTATCTACAAACAAGCAGGGCCAAATGACACAAGTAGTAAATACATGCGAGTAGAAGCCGATCGATAAAGGGATCGTCTTATTATGAACACACGAGGCTAGTTGAAACAACTATTAGTAAGTGCAGAGAAATAGAAATGGGTGCGATAGCATATTCAGTTTATCTTGCCTTATCTTGTCTTATGTTATCTTGTTACTATGGTATTGTCTTATATTCGGTTTATTCATGTCATGATTCTTTTTCTTGTTTACATGCTGAAAATCACTGGGCTTACTAGGCTTTATGTCTGACCTGTTTTCTTTCGTCTTCTTTTCTTCCGTTCCCCCCGGTCCACAGGGAGGGAATACTTCAGCTTAGTTCAGACCTTTTCCAGCTTGAGGAGAGTAAATGTATTGCTTGGATTCTCTTTTCTTGGGATATGGCTGTGGTTACACTTTTATTGGGGATTTATGCTGCTTTACTACTGTTTTATCCTTCTTTATGTATCCAGAGTTTTGAATCAAGACAAAGATTTTATTGTAATGATTTGGAAGTTGGGTTTTGTGACAATGGTTGTAATGTTTTGACTGAACCACGCTGTTTATGAAATGATTTCGTTTTTTCCGCTGTTTGTATGTCTTTCATGAAAATTATCTGTATCTTTTACCTATAATGCTCCACCAAAGTTAATGCATTCCCTTTGTGAGTGACCTTAACGGAGGTGGGGAGTTACGATTTGAAAATACATAAAAACTGAAAAGTTGAAGAATGAAAGCAAAACTGAAAGTTGAGTTGATTAGTTAAACAACTTTCAGCTCCGTTCCTTTTCGAGGACGAAAAGGTTTTAAGTGGGGTGATTGTAACAACCCAGAAAATCAGTACCAATTTAAATTTTTTATTTTGGCAATTTTAACGGATTTTGAATATTTAAAATGATTTCTTTCAAATAATAACAACTAGAAATTTATTTTGAATAAAATTAAAACTTATAAATTTATTTAAATCGAAGTTAGAACGAATAATTTTATTTTAATTATAAAAGGAGTTAGAAATGGCGCCGTAGTTTGAAAATTCGATTTCAAATTTCAAATGAATGTACAGGATTCAAAATAAATCGGATTTTAGTGAAATAAGAAATATTTGAATCTGTTTAAAAATATCTTTCCAACAAATGTGAAAAATCCAAATTTCATAACGGGAATTGAAAGTTATGTTCAGTTTAAAATTTAAAATATTCGCTATGGAATTTAATATAATATAATATATAGCCATTTTGCAAATGACCTCCATTTTCAACGAAACACTTTTGTTGGATCCGGAATGTAAAATTATTGCTAGGTTTCAAATTTCATAATTTTTGGATTTAATATGTGAACGTAGTAAATTTAAACGTGTTTTGACAATTTAAATTTAAGTTCGATCGACTAGAAAATGGCCATTTTTCAAATGGTTTCCAAATTCGACGAAATTAATTTTGTTGGGACCGTATCGTCCAACATAGCTAGATTTATTTTTTGGGAATTTTTGGAATCAATATGTGGCCCCAGCAAATTAAAATGTACGTTCAAATCAGAATTTGAATGTTTTATATTTTAATTTGAAGAATAGTGGACTGAAACAGTCGAATGGGCTTACGAAACATATTCCATGATGTCCGGAATGGGGTATTTAGCTGGGGGAGTCATTCGTTGGGTTTGATTTGGAGTTCGGATAAGTAAACACTACTTTTCGAATAAATATATATATATCGGCCAACTATAATTTTTTCTTTCATTAATTATATTTTATAAAAAACGAAAAAATCTTGATATATTCCTGTATCAGTGGGGGAAGCGGTTGATTTCTTCCGGCTTCGATTCCTCTCAATCCAAGCAATAAAAACCATTGGTCCAATTGGGGATTATGAAGATCTCCTCGTCAGCTTCAAATCCGTATAAGCCTTGCCCTCCACCGTTTAGTGTTCGTCGAGATCTGGCCCTGGGAAGTCAAGCCGCGTCGCGCCGCCGTTCTCTTCCGTCTGGCGATCGAACTCCACCTAACCACCGGCGCGTGAAGCGTCATTCAAAGCTCTACGCTGTGGTATGGTCTGATCGGCTTCAAGCTGAGCGGATTAAACGAAATTCCTAAACCTAGATTTGAACATAATAGAAAGGTAACGTGTTTAATTATTTTAAACTGTTAATAACACTTAAAAGTGTTCCAAAGTATGTTTAGCGAATAAAAATCATATCTTTCTCATACGAACTCCAAATCGCGTGGAATAGGATCCGTTGGGATCGTGGGGACGAGAGCTTCACAACAAGACTAACCGGGTCAAACTTGGAGCAAATCAGAATTTAGGGCAGAATTAAATCTAAACAGTGCAGAATTAAAACTGACGAAGTGCAAACGAATGTGAGATATCTCTCACACTTAAATTATTTTACAGTAAAAATATACTAGGATGCAGACGGGTCTTAGGAGCCCCCGACACTATTTATTATACAGACCAATTTATTGTTTGTTTGAATTGTGATTGGATTGTCATGTATTGATGTATTGTATATAAAAATTATTTATATAAAATAATATGTATATAAATTATAATGAAAATAAAATAAATATGCAATAGGTGCAGACAAATATCAGAAAAGGGAGACACATATCAGAAAACTCATTGTTGGCGCATGAATTGATAAGAAACTTCAACAAAAAAGGTGCGGACAAATTTTGCCTGAAAGTGGACCTCCACAAAGCATATGATAAAATAAACAGACAATTTATAATTCACATGCTCAAGGCTATGGGGTTTCCAGAGAAGATTGTTAGACTTATTTCAGAATGCATTAATTCACCTACTTTTTCTATTCTGATAAATGGTGTACCCAAGGGTTACATTACCAGTACTCGAGGCATAAGACAAGGTGATCCTCTGTCTCCATACCTTTTCGCAATAGCTATGGAATATTTCTCTCTTCAGATGGAGCTTGAAGTTCACAGACAGACAATTATGCCAGTTCACAATTTTCAACCATCTATAAGCCATCTGCTTTATGCTGATGATTTGATAGTGTGCATTAAAGCAACAGGTACTGCAGCCCATACAATTTTAATTTTTTTTGACAATTTAGATAAATTTGTGGGTTTGAAAATGAATGAACAAAAAACCAAATGCTATTTCAACAAATTTTGTCGTGCCAAACAGCATGTGCTTGAAATACTGAAAGTGAAAGAGGGTGAGCTACCAGTGAAATACTTGGGTGTACCATTATCATCGAATAAAATAACTGACAGAGAATGTGCAGACTTAATCTCTAAAATTAGAGAGAAATTGCAAGGTTGGAATTCTAAATTACTTTCCTTCGTTGGACGCATTGAATTGGTTCATATTGTAATTCAAGCAAAAGTTAACTTTTGGTTACAAACATTTCAACTACCTGAAACATCGATAAACAAGATTGAGCAAGTTTGCGCGGATTTTATTTGGAAAGGCAAATTTCATAAGATCAAGTACCATGACCTATGAAGACCCAAAGATGAAGGTGGGGTAGGCCTACGAAAACTCACAGATATGAGAGAAGCTTTTACTTTGAAACAAGGATGGAAGATTATAGCAGACAATGGACTGTGGTCTAGATGGATGAGGAAAAGATATATCAAAGAAAACTTCTGGACAATGGCGAGTGATAATAATACTTCTGCTACATGGAAAGCAATTCTTAGAGTGAGGCACAAACTTGCTAGCTGTTGTGAGATTGAATTAGCAAATGGCAATGAAACTGATCTTTGGCGAGATCCATGGATAAAGGGAAAATCTCTAATAGACATATGGGGATGGGATACTTATTCTGCTTATGGTTGTCCTAATCTAAAGGTGAATAACATCATTCATGCAGGCAGACTGAAATGTGACAGTATTCCATGCACAGAAGAGCAAAAAAACCACATTGAGTATATTCCTTTATACGTCGATAGAGAATTTGACATATGGAAATGGGGCTCAGGTAACGAATTCACAATCAAAAACGCTTGGAGTGTGTGCAGAGATACTCAGAGGAAAAATAAATGGCATAAAGTAGTTTTGCATAGACTTATTCCACCCAAAATCTCGTTCACGATGTATAAAGCCTTGTTGCACCGATTGCCAACTTAAGACAGACTTAAAAATGGGGAGTTTTAAACAATAGTGACTGTGTTTTGTGTAATGAAACGGAGGAATCTCACAATCATCTGTTTTTCGAATGCTCATATACAAAAAGGGTGCTAAACAGAGTAAGGACCAAACACAATTTGAACTTAGGTACCAATGTTGAGCAACTACAACCATTAATTGATCACTTGAACGAGCAGAGAACGAGTGTAAACTCTATAACTGAAGACAGTTGTGTTGGCTTGGCAACATCCATTTGGTGGATTTGGAAGGAACGGAACCGAAGGACATTTCAAAGAAAACAAAGAAAGGAAGAGGAAATTAGTAAGCTGATTGAGGTGGACATGCAATTAACTATGAAACCGAGGAAGAGAACACTTACGTTAGATGAGGCAAGATTACGGTTTGCATGTGGAAGTTCGGATCAAGTGGGAAGGCAGGTACCTCGAAATGAAGCTGGAAACCATTATCCGCCATGAATTCTTCGTCGAATTGCAGAGCGCCGCCATTTGTGGTCATTTGGGAACAAACATGAAGATGAATTTGGGAATGACGGTTCGGCTGGGTGCTTATGTGTACTTGTATCTAATTCTTTCCTTTTTTATTTAATTCATTTTGTCTGTACGTGAGATGCATTGTCAAGTGGATAACGTAAGCTCTTCTTTTGGGCTGGATATAAGCCTTAATAAAAATATACACATTTTCCAAAAAAAATAAAATAAATAAATATTCATTTACAAACCAGACGGTTTTTTTATGTACAACAATTTATCTGATATTGATTGGGACGATAAATTTTGCACATTGCCCAACTACACAAACAATCAACAATATTTGTTGTTTGAAAACCCTATACGGGTATTGGGATAATATTTGACATACACTGATCCCAAGAAATTAGTGGTATGTCAAACAATGGGTTGACAACCTGTATAAGCGTTATTTATTTATTTTAATGCTTTTACAGTTGTAGAATGCACTCTGGATGTTGTATAAATTTTTAATGATTGTTTATTATTATTTTGTATACATGCAATGTATGAAATCCGTATAATTGAAATTATATGGTAATTGATTGAGTCTGATTCTAGTTCAGAATTATCGAATATTTTAAAATAATATTCAAAAATATTGAAATGTGAAGCCATGTTAAGTAGTTGAACGCCATTTTAACACGAACGGGATTTTCTGTCGATTTCATTCATTTTATAATGAATATCGAAAAGTGATTTCAAATTCAGATATTTTGAAAATATTATCATTTTTATATTATAGTGAAATGGAATATTCAATTTTGATTTTGAAATTGAAATGAAACGGAAATCGATTTGAAATGAATTTATAAACGAATTTATAAAGAATATTCAATTTTGATTTTAAAATTGTAATGGAATTGAAATCGATTTAAAATGAATTTAAAACGAATTTATAATGGAAAATTCAATTTGGATTTGAATTTTAAAATAAAATTAAAATCAATTTGAAATGATCTTAAAACGAATATGATGGACTATTCAATTTGGATTTGAATTTGAAAATGAAATGGAAATCGTTTTAAAATGAATTTATAATGGAAAATTCAATTTTGATTTGAAATTGAAATGGAAGTGGCAATCATTTTTAAAACGATGTATAAAATTCGTTTTAAATGGAAATTGATGAAATGTATAATGTGTGTGTGTGTGTGTATATATGTATATATATATATATATATATATATATTATAACGGCCTGAATAAAACGCGCTGCGCAGCGACTGTTCGTGAATTTTGACTATTAACTTCAAGTGGACGTTACGGGAGATCTAACCGTCGGATTCTCCTAAAACCAGAACCATTGGGTTTGTATCGAAAACAGCTTTCCAATGAATACAAGAGATTTGAAATCTAATGGTTGGATTTGGAGATATGTCCAAATCAATTATAGACAAGGTCGTTATGGATGCAGTTCGGTGGCTGTTATTGGAAACCGACTGTACGCGAGATAATAAAATTATTAAAAATATGGAAAATTATGTAAAATCATAATAGATGATTTAGAAATATTTTTGATGAAAAAATCCAATTTTGCAAAGATAAAAATATATTTTTATCGAAATGTACTAGTTATTAACTAGAATAATAATTTATTTATTTTTAGAAATAAATATTTGAAAATGGTTTTAAAATCCTAGAATTTTCCAATGAATAAATTGGAATGGATTTGGAATGGAAATAATCTTTGAAATATTTTGATATTGGATTTCGTGATTATACGGATATTGTTGAGGAATTTGGAAGATATATATTTTTATCATTATTCCAATACAATATCCGTTAGTTTCAGAATTTGATATTAAATATAAGCTGATATATTTTCTATTCAGAGCCTTGTATTTGATATCAAATTGGATTTTGAGTTTGTTGTGAACAGTGTCTTCATTAACACTATTCTTTAACCCAGTTAAGAAAAGAATAAATCTTTAAACTAAGATTTAGTGAAGTTTTCTGATTAATTAATATTTAATTGGAATTGAAGAAAAGAATTGGGATTTTGTGTTTATCATGAACGGTGTTATAAATAACACTTGTTCTTTAACCCGATCAACAGTGAAGAATATGATTTGGAATTTATAATATTTTAATTAAGATTAATGGAATTTTCCAAAGTAAAGATTTCCAATTTAATATGTTAAATTGGAATTGAATGGAATTCGATTTGGTAATAATCGAGATGAGCTTCTGTGGAGGAAGACTGTTAATATATATGGAATTTAAAAGGCTTTGTCGTTATTCCATTTATATTGTTAGTCAAATATGGAAATTGATATCGATTATATATTGATCTGTTTCCATGAAGATTCCATGGTTAATGGAATGTGATTTTGGGTTTATCATGAACCGTGTTTTAAATGACATTGGTTCTTCAACCCCGTTAAAGACAGGATTACATGTCTAGCATTGTATTTCCATACTATATTCGTTGATCTCTGCTAAATATATATCTGTTTGGTGGCGGAGAATTTATTCTCTTGCTTAACACCCTTCTCTAAGACGTATGAGCTTAGAGGTTATATATCGGTAGAAAACAGTGGTACGGTGTAAATTGTCGATGCGGCATGTTTGATTTCCCAAAGTTAAATAATCATTAATACTGATTTTTGGGTAGACTAAAACTAAGTGGAGTTTCAATGAATCTTTAATTAGATTGAAAAGTGAATGTGATAACTAAAATTATCAATTCAAGAAAATAACCGAGAATGGAGTATCACCAGTTTTGCTCCAAACGATAATTAAATCTTTAATTAGATTTGAACGTGAAATGGTAATTAATTTTACCAATATCACCATGACGTTAGATATGGAGTATTACCTGTTTTGCTCCATGGGATAAATAGGTTGGGATTGGGAAAATAAATAAATGATTACTTCGGTAAGGTTCGCTAATCCCGACTAGTTTGGAAAACCTTAATTTGGTTTAAATTGTGAAATGAATATTTGAATGAAAAGAATATTCTGGATTGGAATGAGGTATATGTCGTGTTGCTATGGCACTTGATTATAAGATACGCGAGTTATTCGGAAAGACCGGGTTTAACCCATTCTGAATAACTGATACGACGAAAAGTCGAAGAGATTGAAGACGGTGCAAGACAAACGATCTTCACATCGAATGGATGGGTTGCTACTAATGCCCATGATTGGAGTAGCTACCTTGAAGGGGCTACAGTGGTGGCCGTATGGACGTGCTTGTTGATTGTACGGATATGCAAGGGCTTCTCTCCTGTATTGGATATACTGGACGAGGAATAAGGTGCCTCTGGTTTCGTTCAGACCTAGAACGGACTTATAAATGGATGGTGTGTCTGATATTGTATTCCTTTATACTATATTCATTGATCTATGCTAAATATACATCTATTTGGTGGTGGAGAATTTATTCTCTTGCTTAACACCCTTCTTTAAGACGTACGAGCTCAGAGGTTATATATCGGCAGAAATCAGTGGTACAGTATGGAGTGATAGTGTGGCATGCTGAGATGCAGTGATCCAAACTTTTGTTGAAAAGCAAAGTTTGGTGGATGATGATCAAAGCACAGTTTTAATATAGCACAGCTTTGTGTAGTATTAATTCGCAAGCCTCACACACCAGTATGGTGGTAAATTGATGGTTAAATCATGTACTTTAGAGATGAGGATAGACATCCTACGGGTTGTCGTGGATTCGGTCGACCGAGGTTACTGGGTGTGGTCGCTCCACACCTGTAGGGACAGGGCACACCACCCGATTCCCAGATGGATAGAGTTAGCGGTGTTTTCCAATGCTTGGACGTAAGCCGCGGTAACTTGTTTCCTGGATAATGTGGATGTGCATTACGACGTTTTCGCATGCCTGCGGCGTAAGCCGTTGGGAATTGCACTATGTGATAGATCTTTCGGATCAGGAGCCACCAGTATGGAAATCCAAACTTCCAATACGACATTTTGCGGTTTTGATTGTATACTATATATGGCGACATAGTGGGATGGGGCACTCATGACGTCTATGACTGATACATTTATATTTGAAGTTGATTTCTTCACTTGTAGTAATAATAAAAGTTTTTTTTTAAAACGTACCAAGCATATTTGGATATTATATGGTAAAACTCTATCCTTCGGCTTGCGTTGCATTGTGTGATGGGACCTGAGTCTTATAATAGCTTCATTTTTCTTTATTTAGCATTGCGTTGTTTGTTATAGGCACTGCTATTCTTGGGGGGTAAACCCGTTCCGTGTAATATGGTGCGGTCCCTTGATTTACCTCATTTTAAAGTAAAGTTTTAAATAACTGTTGTAGTTCTCACACCAGTCCCATGACTGACCTGGAGTTTATTGTTTTAACCTAAACTCTGGGTGCCCATACTTTCCTCACGGGCAGATAGTAGTTTTGGTTTTGCCGATTTATTTACCCGGGATCCTGGATTACAGCCAGAGCTATATTTGGAAAGCTTTGTATCCGTATATTTCTTTCAGTTGTGTCCGTTGTTATTTTCCGCTACGCATTGTATTTTTACATTTTATTTCCGCCGCTATGTATTTTAATCTCCGATATTTTTCTATGTAATATTTATTCATACTCTAAGTTGCACTCTAATGTAATTGTTGTAAATAGCAATGAAATGTTCTTCTGTTTGTGTTCCGATTTGTCTTGTTCTCGAAGCAGTCTGCCTTCTTATTCGGTTTAGGCCGACCGGGAAGCACGGGTCACCATATGCAGGCTATGGGTCGCTCGTTTCATTAATTACGATAATGCCACTGCCTAGTTGTAGCCAACTATCGACAATTGTGTTTAGCTGTCCAATATGATCGTCTTCATGGGAGCGAGTGGTTGCATAGGAGCGAGCAACCGCATAGGTCTGAGCACACTGAATGGGTGGACAAGTGATGAGCGCTCAAGTGGCTTGTCAAACCTTCTTGCTTGGTATAAGAATGACCGACCGGTTCATCCTGTTAAGCCTTTTATGACCAACAGATGATATCTGGTTGGAGCATCTGTATCTGAATGTAAATGAATGGGCAATCGACCCAGGCTTGTGGAGCAGACATATATGCGATCATTCTGGAGTTGACATCCGGTAGCATATAATTGAAGTATTAGTGACTGAATGGGGACTGAGCGAGCGACTGTGGTTGCAATTTATGAGCGGACATGGGAAGCACGTGCGACCTCTGGCATCTTTGTGTTCCCTGCTATGTACGATTGATCCTGGTAGTATGAACGAACGACTGCAGAGTGGAACATGTGACCGGAACCAGTTCTTCTTCTTGTCTTGTATGACTGACCTTTTCGATATAGGAATGAGCGACTTCCCTTGAAATGGGCGACCTTTATAGGATGTACGAACCTTACTATCTTTGGGTTGTGCCATTCTTGAGCTAATCCCGCGTGCATGACCTCTTTGTATTGGTTGTGCTATGTTGTATGACCGATTCTGACTGTGTTAAGCGGACGACCCAACTTGTTCTGATGTATGCGACCTTCTTTGCCATGTTTAACCATTAAGTTGGCATTTGAACTTTGTTCTGTGTGATCGCCCCTTACCCTTCGCAAACTGTCTGGGTGTATTGGATAGGACTATGCACAACCGACCCTAATGATGCTCGTCCCGTAGTTTTATCACAGATTTAATAGACCAATATATGTATGGTTTTTAAGGGATAAACATTTGCCCCTTGAAGTTTGTAATTTTTATTTCGTAAAAAATTACAAGCTTTGAAATAATTGATCATAACATAGCTTGGTAGATTAAATCCATTTTACCAAGGGATGATCACTCGAAACTTAGGATTGCTTAGGTAAAGGTGGCCGAGATCGTTCCTTCTCGTTAATGAAAATCCTAAGTCACTCACACATCTTTTTTGAGTCAAGGTATCATTACGATCGATCAAATCATGGGGATGCAGGCAAGCCAACTAGATCTGGTGGGCTTTCTATATTTGTGAAATCGATTATTGATCTGACATGGAGAGAATGATCTGGATGCGAGTCTCTTAGTTTCCCCCTCATTTTCTTACTCCTCTCTTTAATTCACTTTTATTTTTCAGATAAAGTACGTTGATAGACGCCACTTCATTTTCTAAAAACCCTAATATCTACTTCGACTTCCTTTCGATTAAATTCTCCCAGTCAAAAACCCTCGTACTCTTTCCTATCATCAATTTCAGAAGCATAGGCTTGTCAATCCTTGCTTATGCTTCTTCTTCTTCTGAATTGATAATATATATTTTAAAAGGAATAAGTCCTTTTCATGCTTTCTTGGACGGCTTTATGAAACCCTTATGATCATTAGATATGACTTGCGTTGTTGCTTTTCATGATGGTAATAGTCTGAACTTGATTTGTTTTGTGCATGCTCTTATCTGAGAACATTTAACTCCGATATTCCTTTTTTTTCTGGTTCTAAACTTCGTACACATGATATGCTTGCTGAGATGCTTAAGACAAGTTCATATCTTGCACAATTCCTAATCTTATGACCATATGCCAATGATTTGTTCCCAGATATCTATTTTACACACATGATGTTCGAAAACTTAAACCATGCGGCCTTGATATTGTTACTATGATTTGTACTTCTGGTTTGACACCTATGGTCGCCCAAGTGCATTTGACAGAGGGTCGTTCCACCTATCTTTTTTGACCTAAGTCAATCCTAAATGGCCCTGACTTGGTTAAATACGAGCGACTGTCTTGAGTGATGCTGTTGGAGAATGGAGTTTTGATGACAACAACCTTATTTCAATTATCATTGATTATAAAATATATAGTAACACTTCTTGTATAGAGTATGTGTGTGTGTGTGTGTGTAGGAACTATTTACACGAAATATTACTGAAGACTGTACAGTTATAAAGATGATAGAGATTCAAAGATCAGAGAAATTTCAAGATGCATGAGTAATCAAGATTTCAAGAGTTCAAGAGTCCAAGATCGATATAGTTATAGAATCTAGATTTTGTAAGACTCTAAATAGCACTCCAGGTTTAAATTCAAATTTTGATTTTCAATTTTATCCTCAATCATCTCTATTTTTGTTTTTCTATTTGTTTCTATTTTTATTCTTTTTGTTTTTCAAACTAAAATATTTTATATACTTTATATAGTTAAAACCTTATAATTTTACAAAGATTTTTATATAGTTTAAAAATATGTTTTCATATGATTTTCTATCATATAATATTAATTTACAACACTAGAATTTTACTTAAGAATTTCCAGAATTAGTTTTATATCAAAACACTTGAAAATGCTTTGAAAATAAAATTTACACATGGCTATGTCGACATAGCAATATATGTATGTCAACATAAAACAACTATTTTCCTAAATTTGAAGGGAAGTGTCTTTTCATTATTTGAAACGCTTCAGAACCATTGCAACTCTTCATAACCTATAAAAAGAGGTTAAAACCAAATTTTCTAACATCTCTTCTTCTCCATCCACATCTACTTTCATCCTACCATTATTCTTAATCATTTTAATGGTTTTTACACTTATACTCTGCCGAATTCAATTCTGTTTTGATAAAACTTCTTCTCTCTACACTCTCTACTCTTTACTCTCTAATCAAGTGCTACTGAAGAGTTATAGGGTTGTTTTGTAATTGGTTCGGTTGAATAAACCTTGTTGTGAGTCAAATAAGAGTCGGTGTGTACTTGTGAGCCGTGAAATCAAGGAAATAAGAGTCAGTGTGTTCTTGTGAGCCGTCAAATCAAGAAACTAGGAATCGGTGTCTCCTTATGAGCCGTGAAATCAAAGAGGGTGTAACTGACAATTGAAAGAGTAATAAAACTCTATACAACCCAGCGTTATGTGGGACAAGACGTATGAGTAATCTGCACCAGTGTAAAATCCAGTGTGTTCTTTCCCTTTCTGCATTTTTATTTTTGTTTATTTTGCCTCTGTGTTTGAATCTGTGTCTGTGTTTGCGTTTGTGGTGTTTGATACATCCCATAGTTCTCTCTAGTTTTTAGTTTTGTTTAAATTTTTACAAACACTATTCACCTCCCCTCTGGTGTTTGCTTTGCCTGAACGATCCATTCTGCAGTCCCTAACAATTGGTATCGGGGCAAGGTCTTTCAAAAAGTTCATAATTTGATTTTTGAAATTTTGGTAAAATGGGAAATTTTGGAATTTCTGATAATACTAGTTTTAACTCATGTATTGCATCAACTATTAGATGAGTTTGTATTCAATTTTATTGAAAAATCAAGTTACTATGATTTGATTTTTGGAATTTGAAATCTGAAATATTTTAAATTTTGAATTTTTTTTTATCTATGAATGTGTTACAAAACTATCATGATATCTTTGTTTAAAATTGCAGTTAATTATTTGAAAACTCACTTAATATTTGAAGAGTCTATTATTTTTGGCTAAGTCATTCGATTCTGTGAAAAGTTGTGTTGTTTTGCAGGAAAATATGTTATATGACTTTTGAAAATTCAAAAGTTGAAAAGATGGATAAAGTGGTTCCTGGTGATTCAAATTATAAAAAGGTGGTTGCTGAAAATTCAAAACTCCGAACTGGCATGTTACATAGCTGTTGAGGGTTCAAATTTTCAAAAGAAATCAAAAAGAAGAAAAGAGTAAAGACGATTGGTGAAAGGACATCAAGAAGAAATGGATATATATATAATATAAATTAGCAAAGAAATGGGTACCAAATCAATTTACAACTTTAGGTTTTCATCCACAACTTATCTTCCTTTTGTACTTCTCGTCATTTGCTTCGTAATGCCGTTGGTTTCATGTGAATCCGACAAGTATTTATCAAGTAATGATCAAATGAAGTTTTGGTGAATAAAAGAGAGAAGGAAACCAGAACTACTGACAATAATCTTCAAATTCCATCCACAAGTTAGACTATTTTGTGCCAAATCCTTTTCCAGATTGTAGTTCTCGTTCTTTCGGTCGTTTTGATGGGTAGATCATTAAATTCCGATAAAAAACGAGTGAGATATGGCGATTTGAAGTAGGCGATTCAAAACTGAAAAAACTGCTACGGGATTTCATGCATACCTCTTACTGTTTTGACTTGATGCATCCCAATTCCATCCAAATTCATCCCCAGATGGCTACTAGATTGTAGTCCTCGAATTTCTCTTTGATTTGCCGCTGATTTCGTCCAATTCTGTTAAGAAATGAAGAAGTTATGCCTTCTAAAAGTTTGATTGAAAATGGAAAACGAGAACAAGAAGAAAAAGAGAAGTGGTTATGAAGAGACATAACTTTTAGGCCTTTATATAGTAGTTGAATTGTCCATTCATTCAAAATTCAAAGTTCAAATTCAAATTTTGGCACCAGGTTGGTTGAACTACTAAATCATCAATATCTTTCTCATACGTTATTCAAATTCAGCAAAAGAATAAACTATCCTGATCAGAAAAACGAGCCAGGCACAATAGAGCAGATTTCATCATCAAATTCCAGAAGATCAATTCACAATTCATAGAATATCGAAGAAATGGATCAAAAAAGGGGTACTCCTTAATTAATTTTTAATTTTTTGGTTGAATGGATGTTTTGCTTGCTTTGCTTCGTTTTAAATTTAAAATTTAAACTTTAAAATTCAATTTTGAAATTTAAAATTCAAATTTGAAATTTGAAATTCAAAAATAAATATAATAAAATTAATATAATAAAATAAATTTTGGATGTTTGTTAGGAATAATATTATTTTAGGAAATAGTTGAACCTGAAATATAAATCGATAATTTAAAACCAAGAGTCTCGAAACCATATGTCCTTTGAAATTATATATGTGTGTCGACATATATAAATGAGCATGTTGACATATGTTTCAATAAATTCAAATTTTGAATTTTCAAACTTCCTTCCATCTTTTTCAATTAGAAAATGCCAGTTAAAATTCTAGTTATTTAATTTATCTGTATACTTATTTTCTTATATCTCATTTCAAAATATATATATTAAAATATATAATTTAATAAAATTATATAAACATGTTAATATGATATACAGAGTTAATATAACTTTTTGATATTGTTATAAAATATAAATTTATTCAGTTTAAACATGCATAGTTTAACTTATATATTATTCTAGTGATTTCATAACAATTTTTGGTTACATTATCACAAATACTATTTGTAACTTGATACTTATTTTGACTTCCTATTAAGATTTATAAAACTTGTATATTTAACTTAATATAAAGAAATATATATATATACATGATTTTTTTAAGTAGTTTAAATATAAGAAGTTTTATATATTACTTTACAATGTTTTTATAACTATAGATTTCTTCTCAAATATAAATGGTTTTTTAGCAAATAAATATGTTTTGATTTCTAAAAGTTTAAATTTAAAATTGATTTGTATAAAAATATTGATGTATATCTCATAAATTAAATTTTAAGTTCTTTTTAAATTAGTTTTATGTACACTTATGTATACATGTTTATATAGCTTACTTTATATTATACAAATTTTATGTTCTCTTTAGAAAGATCTTCAATTCTTACTATATTTACCCTACTATTATTATTTAACCCCATAATTATTACTACTTATCATGAATATATATTTTTTAAAAAAAACTTTTATTTTTTATTTCAATCACTTTTATTAATATAATTAACATAAGTTTAGAAATTAACAATATCCTTGTTTGATTCAAATAATTTATTATATGCATAATAGTTAGATATTACTTTAAGTATCTTTTATAAAAGTACATATCATCATCAAATTGTTCTATACATTATTACCATAATATCATTACACATCTTATTTATCATATATCATTGCAATGCATCTCAAATTAAAATCATTTACATCACAAATTGCATTTCATATCACTTCATATTGTTTTGCATATGCCACACTGTATTATTATCAACACACTGCATAACATTTTAGCCATTAC